>SJYC01090858.1:0-32401 GCA_006408675.1 Madoqua kirkii | reverse complement strand
AAATGTTATAGAGAGGTTTATTAGGTTACTTTTTTCCTAAAAGAACATAATTATGATGACACAGAAACCTTCATATACAAAGCACAATCCTTTCACACCCTAAAATATATACATGCATGCATTGTACATACATTTATATTATCATTATAAAATATGTAACATTTCTAAGGATGACAAATAGAAAACCAATAAATGTCTCAATTCTAAAACATCTACTTACAAGTAAGTTCAGGTGAATAGTTTGACAATAAAAAAGAAGCAAGGACAGACAAGAAAAACAGTTATATAGGTTTCAGTTATAGATTTGAGCTTGTTTGGGGGGATATATCCTTTAGACAAACCAAATGAAAATGCAACATACCAAAATTTATGGGATGCAGCAAAAGCAAGTATAAAAGGGAAGTTCACAGTGATAAATGCCAAAGTCTGGAAACAAGTGTAAAGGATCAAATAAACACTCTAACTTCATGCCTCAGGGAACTAGAAACAGAAGGAAACCCAAGGCTAGAGAGAATGAAATTACAAAGATGAGAGCAGAAATAAGTGAAGTGGTAGCTAAGAGGAAAATAGGATCACGGAAAATAAAAGCATTAAAAAAATAAGCAAAATTGAAAAGTCTGTAACTATCCTTCATCCTAAATCATGAAGGATAAAAGAACCGAAGCTCAAATAAAATAAGAAATGAAAGAAGAAATGTCAGAACTGATACCACAGAAATGCAAAGCGAGTACTATGAACTAGCTATATACCAACAAGTTTGATAGCCTAGAAGAATTAGAGAAATTCCTAGAAACACACAACCTACTGAAAATGAACCATGAAAAAATAGAAAGTCTTGAGAATGCCCTGGTTGTCCAGTGGTTAGGACTCTATTTCCACTGCAGAGGTATACATTCAATCCCTGATGGGGAAACTAAGATCTGGACATGCAGCATTACCGAAAAGAAATAAAAGAAACAGATAATCTTAACAGGTTGATTACAAGTAAGAAGACTGAATCAATAATAAAAAAAACCTCCCCAAAAATAAATGTCCAGGACCAGATGTCTTCACTTGTGAATTCTTCCAAACATTCAAAGAAGAATTATTATCAATCATTCTCAGACTCTTCCAAAAAACAGAAGGAATGCTTCCAAATTCATTTTACAAGGCAAACCCAAACCAGACAAGTATGCCACAAGAAAGGAACATTATACAGTATTTCTAATAAACTTACATGTAAAAATTCTCAACAAAATATTAGCAAGCCAAATTCAATAATACACCAATACACCATGATCAAGTGGAATTTATTCCAAGAATGCAAGGATGGTTCAAATATGCAAATCAATCAGTGTGATATACCACATTAACAAAATTAAGAACAAAAATCCTATAGGACTCTTGATCAATGTGGGAAAAGCATCTCACTTATTGTTGTGATTAAGTCTCAATGTGTGTATCAATATATCTATCAAATCCTCACGACTTACATCTGAAATTGATATAATGTTATATGTCAATCACAGTTGAAGTAATGATGAAAGACTATATTGTCAAAACTAAAGGGAAAATGTATTAGAGAAGTTTAATTGTTAGTTACCTAATGAAAACTATATTACGCTTAACTCCAGATTTTGTGATGCTTACAATGTTTTCCATTTTTTTGTAGCATTCTCTCTTCCTAAATAGTATTTACTTTTTGGCTTAATTTTGCATGCATGATTTTTGTTGTTGTTCAGTTGCTCTGTCACACCTGACTCCTTGTGACCCCATGGACTGCAGCACTCCAGGTTTCCCTGCCCTTCACCATCTCCCAGAGCTTGCTCAAGCTCATGTCCGTTGAGTCAGTGATGCCATCCAGCCATCTCATCCTATCATCCTCTTTTCTCCCTGCCTTTAATCTTTCATGAGTTTATATTCCTCTTAAGAAGGAATATTATATAAGTTTCAGACCCCACAAAACCTGAATCTTCTCCTACCTAGTAATCTTTGCTTTTAGAATTCCCTCAACATGAATGCCTCTCTATCCATGTCTTTTTTTTTAGTTAATTTTTACTGGAGTATTATTATTTTACAATGTTGTGCTAGTTTCTACTGTACAGAAAAATTAATCAGCCATACACATCCATATTGTGATGTGGTGGTTTAGTTGCTAAGTCATGTCTGACTCTTTGCCACCCCTTAGACTGTAGCCTACCAGGTTCCTCTGTCCATGGGATTTTCCAGGCAAGAATATTGGGTTGTCATTTCCTGCTCCAGGGGATCTTCCTGACCCTGGGTTGGAAACCGCATCTCCTGCATTGCAGGCAAAATCTTTCCGGACTGAACCACCAGGAAAGCCCTACATATACATATATTCCCTCTGGTTTGGACTCCCTTCATTCACATCTTTGTTCATTAATTCATTGATAAATATCCAGCTCCATTCATGCCCTTACTGTGAGGAGCTTTTCAAATGCCATCACTGGGATGAAGCAGTCCTTGCTTTGGACCACGGGAGTCAGCATCTTCTGCCTTTTCTATGTTGCTGATGTTCTTTTTCCTCTCTCCCACTGGCAAGTTCCCTGAGGGCATACAGAGACTTCTATTTGTTTTTGGATCATGCACAGATTCAGCAAATTCTGGTACTGAGGAGATGCTTGTTACAAGCAATCAACAGCACAGGTCCACACCGGGATCTGAGATTCACAGAGCACTCAAACCATTTACTCTATTTTAATCTACTTCACTTTCACTTTTCACTTTCATACACTGGAGAAGGAAATGGCAACCCACTTCAGTGTTCTTGCCTGGAGAATCCCAGGGACGGGGGAGCCTGGTGGGCTGCCGTCTATGGGGTCACACAGAGTCGGACACGACTGAAGTGACTTAGCAGCAGCAGCATCAATCTACTTCTAGCCTTATTCTTCTTTGCTGAATTTCAGTAAAGATTGACTTTTTTCCTCAACTGGTTGACTTGAAACCTCAAGGGCCTACTAAAAAGTATGGTAGGCAGAATATTGGCCCCTGAAAACTCCACATGCCAATGCCTGGATCCTGTGAATATGTTCCTTTACATGACAAAGAGGATTTAATGTTACAAATGGAAAGAAGATTGCCTATTAGCAGACCTTAATGTAGAGCTATTATCCTGAATTATCGACAGAGGTCCAGAGACCTTGGCTCAACATTACTGATTCTGAAGATGAAGGAATGAGGCTATGAAAGAAGGAATGCAGAAAGTTTCTGAAAGCCCGGTCAGGTAAGGAAAGGAATTCTCCTCTAGAGTCTCAAGAAGCTACACAGTCCTGTGTGTGTGTGCTCAGTCGGGTCCAATTCTTTTGTGGCCCCATGGATTGCAGCCGGCCAGGCTCCTCTGTCCGTGGTATTTTCCAGCAAAATTACTAGGTTGCCGTTTCCTTCTCCAGAAGATCTTCCCAATCTAGGGATCAAACACCCATTGGCAAGTGGATTCTTAACCATTGAGCCATCTGGGAAGCCCGACACAGCACTGCTGACACCTTAATTTGAGCCCAGTGAAACCCATTTGGAACTTCTGACCTCAAGTGAGTTAGTTCAGTCGCTAAGTTGTGTCTGGTTCTTTGCAACCCCATGGACTGGAGCCTGCCAGGCCTCCCTGTCCATCACCAACTCCTGTAGTTTACTTAAACTCATGTCCATTGAGTTGGTAATGCCATCCAACCATCTCATCCTCTGTTGTCCCCTTTTCCTCTTGCCTTCAATCTTTCCCAGCAGCAGGGTATTTTCAAATGAGTCAGTTCTTCGCATCAGGTGGTCAAAGTATTGGAGTTTCAGCTTCAGTATCAGTCCTTCCAATGAACATTCAGGACTGATTTCCTTTAGGATGGACTGGTTGGATCTCCTTGCAGTCCAAGGGATTGTAGAGCTCTAGGATAATAAATTCATATTTGTTTTTGTAAGTCATTAAAATTATGGTAATTTGTTATAACAGCAATTGATAATTCATACACTATAGTATGTCTATGTAGTATAAACCTTTGTTTAACTATAAATCATATTCACATAGTACCTCAAGTGTGATGCTTATTGAAATCAATTTTGAAAATGTGTTTAGAAATTTGTATGAGGTAAATAACTCTTAGCTTACCAGCAAGTGTTCCCTTTGGGAGAAGCCTGGCCCTGCTAAAATTAATCCAGCAGGCTTGGAATCCAGCCAGATATTCCCAGGATTTTAGCTGAGATCAATTAAAGGGAAAAGCTCGAATGGGTTTAAATACTCAGCTAAATAACATAAATAACCCAGTGCTCATGTGACATCTTGCACTTTGAAAGCTTTCACAATTAATACTCCCTTGAGTTTGGTTATTGAATATTTACATCCCAAGGAGGCAAAAAACACCAGGAAAATAAATAATTTCTACTAAGTTTAACATATTGGCTATGAATGAATGAAATAAGTTAGCAGAAGGTATGCATGTTCACAAAATCTCTTCCAAAAATCAAAACACTATTGTAAAAACGAGTTATTATATCAGTGTGTTCTTGAAGGTTTTCTGCTCTTGGGACAAACATTTTATCTGTCTAAGCCATTCAATGAATGGTTGATAAATTAACACAGCTGTTTCCTTTATTTGGCTGTGCTGGGTCCTCGTTGCTGTGCAGGGCTTTCCTCTAGTTGTGGCAAGCAGGGGCTACTCTCTAGGTGGGGGGCATGGGCTTCTCTTGTGGAGCACAGGCTCTAGACACATGGACTTCAGAGGCTGTGGCACCTGGGCTCAGTATTTGCTGTCCCCAGCTCTAGAGCACAGGATCAATAGATGTGGCTCACGGGCTTAGATGCTCCGCAGTATGTGGGATCTTCCTGGATCAAGGGTCGAACCCATGTCACATGCATTGGTAAGCCGATTCTTTACCACTGAGCCACCTATGCAGTTGTGTGTGTGTGTGTGTGTGTGTGTGTGTGTGTGTGTGTTTAAGAATTTTTAGCTTTGAAAGGTGGAATTCAGAAAGATTCAGTTTACACTCGAGTGAGCTTTCTTTCCTCTATCTCCTCAAAGGGTTTTAACAAAAATAACAAGAAAATTAATTAACATGACTTGCATTTAAAGGCTATCTCTTGGAAATTAGAGGATGTATCAGAAGCTATGAGACTAAAAGCAAAGAGTTGAGAGATTATTGTAGAAGCATCTCTGATGTCTAGCAAGATCAGATATCTGTGTACTGGCATACTTAGCCACCTTGGAGAAAACAGAACTGTTCCTGGTCAAATGGACACCATGTATTCTGTGGGTTTCATTTTTCACATTAGTAGACTGAAAGCTCTTTAAATATAATAAATCACATTGGCCTGCATTTCTATCTTATATGTTAAAATCATTGCTAATATGAGCAATAATAATCATCTTATTGTTCAGTGGCTAAGTCATGCCCAACTCTTTACAACTTCAAGGACTGCAGCACACTAGGCTCCCCTGTCCTTCACTGTCTCCCAGAGTTTGCTCAAATTCATGTCCATTGAGTCAGTGATGCCATCCAACCATTTCATCCTCTGCCGACCGCTTCTCCTGCCCTCAACCTTTCCCAGCATCTGAGTCTAGGCCAATGGGTTGGCTCTTCTCATCAGGTGCCCAGAGTATTGGAGCTTCAGCTTCAGCCTTAGTTCTTACAATGAATATTCAAGGCTGATTTCCTTTAGGGTTGACATTTGATCTCCTTGAGAGTCCAAGGAACTCTCAAGGTTTTCTTTCAAAATGGTTAATGCCTCAGATGTGTGTCAACTTCCGTGTTTATGAGGATAGTCATTGCAATGCTTTGATTGCTAGTCTCGGTATCTGAATTAAAGTGGCAGCCAGAAAAACAAAGAACAAAGGTGGAGAGAAAAGGAAAAACATATTTTCAAAGTTTTATTCCATTTTTCAATTTTCTCAAACCCTTTGACTTTCCCACCTCTCACATGCTCAGTTAATAATATTTGATATTTATAGAGCTGCTTGCAAAATGAAGACACAGAAGGCTTAATGCACCATGGTAGGAAACAGCGGGGAAATCAGCTCACAAGCCAGGTGCACGCTGCCACCTTTGATGTGGAATGTAACAGCTGGGCCACAGCTGGTGGGTAATGAGCACCGGACAATGGCTTAGAGCAGGAAGTGAAAAGGAATCCTGGGTCCAGCTGAAACTTCAAGGGCAGCAGGAGGTGCCAGCATGAGCAGAAATGCTGGAATGTTGCTGGGATACTTTTCTTACAAAATTTTCAGACTCCTTTGTGAAGAGTGGAGACAGACATTTTCTGGCTTGGCATAGGGCATCCTTGGTGGTCAGGAACTCGATCCTCCAAATCAACCTTGATCAGTCAGATAAACGGCTTGAAGAAGAGAAAGCACCAAGCCCAGAACTGGCACACACAGGCAACAGAGATGCCCCTGCCCTAGGGGCCTCTGCTGTGGAGGTAGAATCAGAAAAGAGGGATTTTCTGGCCAGGGTACTTCAGTGGGCAGTTTTCATCCAAGGATGAGACAAGAACCATTGCTCTGAGCGTTAAAAGCAACATGGTCAATCCCAAACATCTTAAAGATCACTTACCTCCTGGTGAGTCTGTCTCATCCCTGAAGGATTGAGACACTCATTCCAATCTGTTCATTTTTGATATTTTTAGTGAGTCTCCTCAAATTACATTCAGGCAGTAAAGTAAGCAGGGATGAAGACTCCAACTTCTGGTTGTTGTTGTTGGCTCCCCCCACTCCTCTCTTGTTGTTCTTAGACAAAGGTTTAAAGAAGATAAAGGGAGGGAAATACATCTCTGGTTCACTTGGACCCACTGAGTCCTTTTGGCTGACAGTGATGTAATAAAATCACTACAGATATGATAAAGGTGATGCCAACCAGAGACCAAGGTCAGGGCTCTGAGATGAGATTCTCAGGGCATGATGTGCGATGGATCGAAGCCAAAGTTCAGCTCAGGGATCTCTTCCTGGAGAAAGAGTAAATGGGTTCCAGCAGGCTTGCAAACACTGATTGATAAATGCTTTGTTATGAAGCACCATGTTAAAAAAGGATTCTATGACGACAGCCGATTGACTCAGCCAGAAACAATTACCTGTAGTGAGAGTTCCACATACACTAGGCCCATGCAATCTTGTTAAGACTGTGAGTGAGAGGTAGGCACAGTGGAGGTCAGTTCCTGAAAGATGTTGTAAGCAGTGTTCTGATTTTATTTTCTCTGGAGTTTTAATTTTTTTATTTTATATCAGAGTATAGTTGATTAATGGGACTTCCCTGGTTGCTCAGAGAGTAAAGAATTAGCCTGCAATGTGGGAGACCTGGGTCCAATCCCTGGGTTGGGATGATCCCCTGGAGAAGAGAATGGCAACTCATTCCAGTATTCTTGCCTGGAGAATTCCTGGTGGGCTATAGCCCATGGCATCACAAAGAGTTGGACATGACTGAGTGACTAACACACACATGTAGTTCATTAACCATGTTGTGTTAGCTTCACGTGTACAGCAAAGTGAGCCAGTTATACATATACTTATGTCTCTTTTTTTCAAATTCTTTTCCTATTTAGGTTAAGTTCTCTGTGCTATACAGTAGGTCCTTATTGGTATATACTTTAAATACAGTGGTGTGTATATGTCCATGCCGAACTCTCGATCAATCCTTCACCCAAAAGAAAGCCTTCTTTCAATGTGTTTGTGGTATATACTGCATTTTCCTGTGACCCCATAGACATTCAGTAGATGAAAATTCTGTAGGCCCTCCCTGTGCTAACCACATTCTCTCCAGCAGTCTAGGTTATAGCAGGCATTTGGGGTTCTAGGACCTGGGTTCGTCAGCAATGCAGGTTCCTGGACTGTGTTTGAAGCATTTCCTAAATTCCAGAAAATGTTCCGGGAATTTTCTAAACATCAACGTTTATACTCTATCCACATCACACCCTAGGAGGCAGACAATTTTACATTTATTTTTTCCGTGGGGAATCTGAGACTGCCCGCAGTTAACTTCAAGCACACTGCAGAAGGGGGTGTTTAATCTAAGTCTGCCTGGCTTCCAGTGTAACAGCAAACATTTACCTGTGTTGTCATGTAATGCCTGGAACAGTCCTACCATTATCTGCATTTTATGGGTAATAAAAGTGGGACCCCATAAGGCTAAGTAACTTACATATGTTGCTATGGCTACTGCATAGCAAAACGAGGGCTCTTACCCAGGCAGGCTCACTGCAATACTCTGCTGTCAGCAGCCCTCATGTGCTTGAAAAGCCCGAGACCTTCCACTGTCCCATACTCTCTCTCGCTTCAGGACAGTGATCACCTCATGTATGAAAAGGTCTTTTTAATAAACTGAGAGAGAACTCTTTAGATGTGCTGCAATATATGGAAAGACAGCCACTGCAACCGTCTTAGCAAATAGTGGGGGTGGGAGGGACAATATGCTAGAAGAGGACTTCGGGAGGGAACCAAGAAGCAGATCATGTAGAATCATGTAGATCATGGGAAGCACAACTATAAACAGAAACCCTATCTGCTGGGAGAGAATTCCATTTAACCAACGATAAAAAGGGAGGTTTCCTTTATGGGCTCCCAGAACCTGGGAATGTTCCTGTCTACATAGCTCGTAGCTAGTGTGTTGGACTAGACATGCAGATTGGAGAAGGGATATGAGAGGGGGGAATAAGGTGGTTGGACCAGTACGGAGCTGAGAAGTTCATGAGAAAGAATTGGACCTTATAACACTAGGCTCCAGAATGAATGGATCTGTAATTTGGTTGAAAGTGTGAAAGTATTAGTCACTCAGTCATGTCTGCCTCTGCGACCCCATGGACTGTAGCCCACCACACTCCTCTGTCTATGGAATTCTCCAGGCAAGAACATTGAAATGGGTAGCCATTCACTTATCCAGGAGGTCTTCCCGAACTAGGGATAGAACTCGGTTCTCCTGCATTGCAAGCGGATTCTTTACCCTCTGAGCCCACAGAGAATATTCCCGCTCCTGGGTATTTATACCCAGAGAAAACCAGAATTCAAAAAGATACATACACTCCAATGTTCCTTGCAGCATTATTAACAATAGCAAAGCAAAGAAGTAACCTAAATGTTCACAATAGGGGAGTGGATAAAGAAGATGTGATATATGTGTGTGTATATATACACACACACACAATGGATTATTACTCAACCATAAAAAGGGACAGAACTGTGCTATTTGCAGAAATATGGATGGATCTAGAGACTGGCATACAGAGTTAAGTTTTATAAGTTAGAAAGAGAAAAGGAAAACCATATGTCAATGCATATATGTGGAACCTCGAAAACTGGTACAGATGAACCTATTTTCAAAGGAGAAATAGAGATACAGATGTAGAGAATAAATATATAGACACAAAGGGGGTAAAGGACGGTGGGATGATTTAGGAGATTGGGATCAACAGATAAACACTACTATGTATAAAACAGATAACTAATGAGAATCTCAGTGCTCCGTGGTGACCTAAATGGGAAAGAAATCCAAAAAAGAAGAAATACATGCGTACATATGGCTGCCTCAGTGGCTCAGTGGTAAAGAATTAGCCTGCGATGCAGGAGCACGGCAGAAGACTTGTGTTCTAGCCCTGGCTCGTAAAGAACTCTTGGAGAAGAAAATGGCAACCCACTGTGGTATTCTTGCCTGGAAAATCCCACGGTAGAGGAACCTCATGGGCTATAGTCCTTGGGGTTGCAAAACAGTCAGAGATGACTTAGGAAGTAATCAGCAACGTTGATATGTATAGCTGACTCACTTTGCTGTACCGCAGAAACTAACACAACATTGTAAAGCAACTGTACTCCAATAAAAAGCTTTTTTTTAAAAAAAAAGAATCCCCTGGGGTGGAGAGAGGCTTTTTAAAATGCAGATTTCTGCTTTTTTGCTTAGTCACACTGAATCAAAATAACACAGGCTGGGCCTCCTCAACCTCCCACAAGATTCCTTTGCACTCTTGGAACAGCTTTTGTTGAAGGTAGAGGTAATATTTTCAAGCTCTGAGAACAGGATGAACTGAGTTCCAGTCTGTGGTTTCTTTACTTACCAAGTGATTTTGGAAAACAACATTGACTGCTCTAGTCTAATCACTGGCAGTTATCACTCTCAGGGTTCCTCCACTTTCCGATGCACATCTTTTGTCATCTTTTTTATCTGTTAGTGATCGTCCATATAGATGCCTTTATGTCAGTTGGGGCCCAAAGTGAAAGCAACATGGACTAAAGCTTCAGCCAAGCTGCAGTGAGTGAGAAATAGAATGTAGGATAAACGTCAAGGTCATTTGCTGTTGCAGCACAACCTCGTTGATCCTGCCTAATGTCATGCCCAAGAACCATGCCTTTCAAGCAGAAACCATACATTGATTTGAGCACCAAAAAAAAAAGACGTGAAGTGAGGAAAACAACAGAAGTCAGTCTCCCAAGGTGAAGTCTCTACCCTGACTATGTCTTTAAATCCCTGGGGAGCTATAGAGAAACATTAATGCCGGAGTCCATACATGAATCAATTAAGTCAACTTTTAGGTGTACTTTCCAGATAGGTGTATTTTTTGAGACCCCCACATCCTTCTCTGGTACATCCACGGTTGAGAAGTGCTGGTGTCATCAAATCCTTTTATATTTATAATGAGGACCCTACGTTGCAGAGAGACGAGACACCAGGGTTGGACAGTGGCAAGGTCACAGTCCGTGATTTTGGGGGTCCAAACTTAGTGTTTTGCCAAAATAAACACTAAAATTAGAATGATTCTCTGTTGGCTTTAGAAAACTGACATAACCTGGGTTCAAATCTGGGCTAGAAACATATCTGGCAAATCATTTTACTTTTTCTGAGCCTTGTATTTTTTTTAATCCATGTAATATTGATACAACTTCCTCACTGCACAGTTGTATTAAATGAGATAATATGTATTTGGAGGGATGGTGGCGTAGAGATGAGGCATAAGTGTTCTAAAGCCAAGCCTCAAGTTTCAACGCCCACACTGAAACTTACCCTATAATGAACCTATCCTTTAATATCAACGTGGTTGAGTTTCTTCAACTGTGCACGCGTGTCTGCTCAGCCGCTCAGTTATGTCCCACTTTAAGACCGCATCAACTGCAGCCCTCCAGGCCCCTCTGTCCATGGGGTTTTCCAGCCAAGAATACTGGAGTGGATTGCCATTTCCTACTCAGGGGATCTTCCCAACCCAGGGATTAAACCTGTGTCTCTTGCGTCTCCTGCACGGCAGGTAGATTCTTTACCACTAGCACTAACTAGGAAACCCCCAAAGCTCTTACTAGCTGTGAGTTAAATATAACCATTTCTCTTTTAAGACTATTGTGAAGATTACATGCAGTGCTGTTTCAAGAACCAAAAGTCACCATCTGTTGTCCTCTATGTATATGGCACCACCTGCTGTTGTACATGCAGAAGCTGTGTATATTATTTCATCTATAGAATTTAGAAGTGTACTGGCACATAGTAGGCACTTGTTAAGTGTATGTTATTATTATGGTGTCTAGCATATTGACTGGGACATGGAAGGTAACTAAATATATATTGTTGAATGAAAGTGAGAATAAATAGAGTACATTATTATTGCAATTAGTAAACCAGTTTAATCAAGGACGGTACATAGGAAATAAGAAAGTTAGAAATTAGACTGCAATGAATCTTGGATGAAATGAAATATCTTAGATTTTATTTTCTAGGTAATAGGAAGCCACTGACTATCTCTCAATAGAGGAGTAATACATTCAAGGGAATTTTAAGGTTGATGAAGGTAGTGATGGATAGAGTGAGGTTAAAAGGGGGAAAGGTCATAGCATCACGTAAATAATCTGGCCACAGCTAGAAGGGCTGGCAAAGCAGGGATCAACATGAAGGCAGGGCAAGGCATGAGAGGGCAGCCGCATCCCCAAGGAAACCCGGATAAACCACATTCTGTCTGGACACCAAGAACTTGGATCTCAGCCCCAGCCCTGCCCTGGGTTCACTCTGTGTCCTCAGGATATAAGGGAAACCAGATCCCTCTCGTGGACTTTACTCTTTAACAACTAAGATGCCTCCTGCTCCAGAACCCCAATCTTGAAATTCAGAACAAGCTAGGCTGGTCCAGAACTCTTCGGGAACCTGGCTGTGGGCTATTCCATGTGCCTGATGAGCTGTGGAGCCCCGTGTGGGAAGCTTTAATGGAAAGATTACACCATAATCTTATTTTCTGCGTCTGTCTGCCGGCCCTTATTTATTTACGGGCGGTTGTGTGAGGGAGATGGGAAGGCACCTCATTTGAGGTCAGTCGTTTTAGCTCCATGCTCTCTTTTCTGTCGGTTCAGGGCAAGGTCAAGCAATCTGGCCATTTGGGTTCTGGCTGCTCCCTCCACGCCTCCTGCTAGAGCAGCTGCAGAGACCATCAAACACACAGGAACACACTGACACACACACGCACATCCACGCTCATTCAAAAACTCAAGCACACACTCATACGGGCTCACACGTGTACTCTCACTCATGCAGTTCAAACGCACACACAGGCACACAAAAACACACGTATGTGCCAACTCATTGATACACTCATTGATACAATCTCATTCGCCCACACACATACCGACAGACGTCACCACACATTCACACACATTTCCTCATGAGGCACAGAGATATGAACTCACCCACCTTAATGCGCACCATCACACACGTGCTCACTAATACACATGTGCAAACGCACTCTGAAATGTACACAGCCACACTCAGGATTCTTTCCTCGGAGGTGGGTGTGAGGAGGATGGCATTTTTCAGCAGAAGATGGTTGAACCCACCTGCCGTTCTGGCCAGGGGCAGCTGCAGACCAAATCATGGACTCCGCTGAAACTCCCTGGCTCCAGCAGACTTGAAGCAACATTGTATTAATGGAAGGAAGATTTGGAGACCTGAAAATAGCTTGCCTTCATGAGTAAGCCTTGAATCTGGGGTTTAACCTGGTAGCCATTGCAACTGGGAGGGACACCCAGACCCTAAGCTCCTTTTCTAATTTGCATGACCACCCGCCTCCCAAGAGGGCATCTGGCAGGAAGGTGATTAAAGCTGGCTTTTCTCTAATTGAAGAATAACTGCTCTACCTTTCTTTCCAAATATGTTTGTTAATTTCTGGTAATTAAATTTCCCCATCAAGGGAAGCCTGCTGTGTTGCTTTTCAGAGAGGAAATCAGTGGCATGTGGCCAGTCACTACCAGACCGTTCTGCCCTGATAAGGCTTGAGCTCCCTGCGGTCCAGGTGAGGGCACTGCACTGCGGTTGGGGCCATCGGGGCCCCAGTCCTCTGCCACCACATCTCAGGAACCAAAAGCCTGTCTAGCCCTCCGTGTATCCTCTTTCAGAATCACACTAGGACCAACAGAAAGGGCAGTGTAGACATGTTTTTTGAATCAGAGGTTCTGCCCAGGTCAGGCTCTGCCACTTACATGGTTCTGTTGGTTTGCTTATTATTATTATTATTATTATTATTATAGTCCTGTATTTGGTTTCCCTGGTGGCACAGATGATAAAGCGTCTGCCTGTGATGTGGGAGACCTGGGTTCCATCCCTGGGTCAGGAAGATCCCCTGAAGAAGGAAATGGCAACCCACTCCAGTATTCTTGTCTGGAGAATCCCATGGACAGAGGAGCCTGGTAGGCTACAGTCCATGGCATTGCAAAGAGTCAGACATGACTGAGCGACTTCACTTTCTTTCTTTCTTGTATTTATTCACAGCTGACCTCCAGTTCCCAGAGACTCTGAGGTCTCCCTGTATAAACAAGTTGCGTAGAGAAAACAAAGCAACTAAGAGAAAGGAGAAAGAAACAGTGCTGGCACGTGGGCTGATCACAGTCACTGACCACTGATGGCTGCTCTGGGCTTCCTGGCAGCCTGGGGGAAAAGGGAGACATGACGAGCTGCGTGACCACTTAACCAGATACAGCTACTCAAGGAAGAAATAGGCTCTTTTGTGGAATTTTTTCCTGAACATAAATTCTTAAAAAATATGAAATATTTTCTAGTGGATAATGATGAACATACTAGACAAAGTCCTCAGCACTGATTTTTATGCCGTCCATTACTGTGCTTGCCCAAATGTTTGGATTTTCCTTTTTGCTCTTTTGTCAGATGAGACTTACAAGCACCTAACCAGGTTAGTTGTAGATATTAAACGAGATAGTAGTACTAAGCAGGACTCCATGGGACTCCAGGGTACAAAAGTCTTTCTGTGACCCCCATTTTCTGACTACAGGAAATAGGCTTCATTCAGCCTACTTTTCTGTCGGTTCAGGGCAAGGTCAAGCAATCTGGCCATTTGGGTTCTGGCTGCTCCCTCCACGCCTCCTGCTAGAGCAGCTGCAGAGACCATCAAACACACAGGAACACACTGACACACACACGCACATCCACGCTCATTCAAAAACTCAAGCACACACTCATACGGGCTCACACGTGTACTCTCACTCATGCAGTTCAAACGCACACACAGGCACACAAAAACACACGTATGTGCCAACTCATTGATACACTCATTGATACAATCTCATTCGCCCACACACATACCGACAGACGTCACCACACATTCACACACATTTCCTCATGAGGCACAGAGATATGAACTCACCCACCTTAATGAGCACCATCACACACGTGCTCACTAATACACATGTGCAAACGCACTCTGAAATGTACACAGCCACACTCAGGATTCTTTCCTCGGAGGTGGGTGTGAGGAGGATGGCATTTTTCAGCAGAAGATGGTTGAACCCACCTGCCGTTCTGGCCAGGGGCAGCTGCAGACCAAATCATGGACTCCGCTGAAACTCCCTGGCTCCAGCAGACTTGAAGCAACATTGTATTAATGGAAGGAAGATTTGGAGACCTGAAAATAGCTTGCCTTCATGAGTAAGCCTTGAATCTGGGGTTTAACCTGGTAGCCATTGCAACTGGGAGGGACACCCAGACCCTAAGCTCCTTTTCTAATTTGCATGACCACCCGCCTCCCAAGAGGGCATCTGGCAGGAAGGTGATTAAAGCTGGCTTTTCTCTAATTGAAGAATAACTGCTCTACCTTTCTTTCCAAATATGTTTGTTAATTTCTGGTAATTAAATTTCCCCATCAAGGGAAGCCTGCTGTGTTGCTTTTCAGAGAGGAAATCAGTGGCATGTGGCCAGTCACTACCAGACCGTTCTGCCCTGATAAGGCTTGAGCTCCCTGCGGTCCAGGTGAGGGCACTGCACTGCGGTTGGGGCCATCGGGGCCCCAGTCCTCTGCCACCACATCTCAGGAACCAAAAGCCTGTCTAGCCCTCCGTGTATCCTCTTTCAGAATCACACTAGGACCAACAGAAAGGGCAGTGTAGACATGTTTTTTGAATCAGAGGTTCTGCCCAGGTCAGGCTCTGCCACTTACATGGTTCTGTTGGTTTGCTTATTATTATTATTATTATTATTATTATAGTCCTGTATTTGGTTTCCCTGGTGGCACAGATGATAAAGCGTCTGCCTGTGATGTGGGAGACCTGGGTTCCATCCCTGGGTCAGGAAGATCCCCTGAAGAAGGAAATGGCAACCCACTCCAGTATTCTTGTCTGGAGAATCCCATGGACAGAGGAGCCTGGTAGGCTACAGTCCATGGCATTGCAAAGAGTCAGACATGACTGAGCGACTTCACTTTCTTTCTTTCTTGTATTTATTCACAGCTGACCTCCAGTTCCCAGAGACTCTGAGGTCTCCCTGTATAAACAAGTTGCGTAGAGAAAACAAAGCAACTAAGAGAAAGGAGAAAGAAACAGTGCTGGCACGTGGGCTGATCACAGTCACTGACCACTGATGGCTGCTCTGGGCTTCCTGGCAGCCTGGGGGAAAAGGGAGACATGACGAGCTGCGTGACCACTTAACCAGATACAGCTACTCAAGGAAGAAATAGGCTCTTTTGTGGAATTTTTTCCTGAACATAAATTCTTAAAAAATATGAAATATTTTCTAGTGGATAATGATGAACATACTAGACAAAGTCCTCAGCACTGATTTTTATGCCGTCCATTACTGTGCTTGCCCAAATGTTTGGATTTTCCTTTTTGCTCTTTTGTCAGATGAGACTTACAAGCACCTAACCAGGTTAGTTGTAGATATTAAACGAGATAGTAGTACTAAGCAGGACTCCATGGGACTCCAGGGTACAAAAGTCTTTCTGTGACCCCCATTTTCTGACTACAGGAAATAGGCTTCATTCAGCCTCCATGATCTTCCCTGAGTTCCAGTTTTGGTATTCAGTCACTCAGTCATGTCCAATTCTTTGTGACTTTATGGACTGTATAGCATGCCAGGCTCCTCTGTCCATGGGTTTTCCAGGCAAGAATATTGGAGTGGGTTGCTACCTCCTCCTCCAAGGGATCTTCCTAGACCAGGGATTGAACCCATATCTCTTGCATTGCCAGGCAGATTCTTTACCACTGAGCCACCAGGGAAGCCTCTTTTCTTTTGTAGGGAGAAGTAAACAAGGTTCCAAAGAACCTATGGCAAGCAGCAGCTACCACTGGAGCCCAGTGCTGGGGCCACAGCTCCCACTGAGACAAGGAGAGAAGGCCCCTGAGGTTTGATGCCTCCTAGGCTCGGAGAAGGCAATGGTACCCCATTCTAGTACTCTTGCCTGGAAAATCCCATGGATGGAGGAGCCTGGTGGGCTGTAGTCCATGGGGTCACTAAGAGTCAGATATGACTGAGCATCTTCACTTTCACGCATTGGAGAAGGAAATGGCAACTCACTCCAGTGTTCTTGCCTGGAGAATCCCAGGGACGGGGGAGCCTCATGGGCTGCCATCTATGGGGCTGCACAGAGTTGGACACGACTGAAGTGACTTAGCAGCAGCAGGCTCTTAAGGAAAACAAGTCTAGAGTTGAAAACTGGTAGGAAGCTAAGTTAGCAGCTAAAAAGTTTTACATTGACTCCATCTGAACAGAAGGCTGGTTAAGTCTCTCCAGTAAGCCTCAGTTGAGCCCTTCTCCTCCCCACCAGGCCCAGAGTTTGGACTCACCCCTCAGAATCAGGCCCTTCCCCAAAGTTGGGCAGGTTCAAACTGATGCTAATTGGGAAAGGAGGGGATGCAGCGACCAGGGAGGAACAGTTTAGAAACAATAGTGCAGCCTTGGGCAGGGCCCTGGTGCCCCTCAAGGGATATACATAACAAGATCTTTGAGCCTTTTTGCAGATACTGAAACCGCTACCAGGCGGAAGAAGGTCACTGCACGCTGCCCACAAGCAGGTAGACCCCCAGACCGATTGGAACCAGAAGGTTGATGATCCTGTGCCCCGCTTACCTTACCACCAACCAATCAAGAGAATGTTCATGAGCTGATCACACCCTCTTTGAACCATTACTATAAAATTCCTCACTACCCCTCCAGGTGGGGACACGGTTTTCAGAGCGTTAGCCCACTATGTCCCCATTTGCCTGGCAAAGCAATAAAGCTTTTCTTTACTACTTCAACCAAAGCTCCACCTCTGAGATTTAACTCAGTGTAGTACTCTTGTCTGGAAAATCCCATGGACGGAGGAGCCTGGTGGGCTCCATGGGGTCGCTAAGGAGTCAGACACGACTGGGCGGCTTCACTTTCAATTTTCACTTTCATGCACTGGAGAAGGAAATGGCAACCCACTCCAGTGTTCTTGCCTGGAGAATCGCAGAGATGGGGGAGCCTGGTGGGCTGCCGTCTATGGGGTCGCACAGAGTCGGACACGACTGAAGCGACTCAGCAGCAGCAGCAGGGATTGATAATGGAATCCTGCTGCTGCTGCTCTTTCTAAGTTGCTGCAGTCAAGTCTGACTCTGCGACCCCATGAACTATAGCCTGCCAGGTTCCTCTGTCCACGGGATTCTCCAGGCAAGAACGCTGGAGTGGGTTGCCATTCCCTTCTCCAAGGGATCTTTCAACTCAGGGACTGAACCTGCATCTCTTACGTCTCCTGCCCTGGCAGGAAAAGTTCCTTACCTCTAGTGCCACCTGGGAAGCCCTGATAAATGGAATACTGCCTGCTGTATCAGTAAACAAAGGGTGTCACAATCATCAGCCGTTCTCCCAGGCTCATGGCACCCCACAATTGCAGCCACAGCCACTGGCAAGCTGGTGAGCCCCTGAGGGAATCCAGGAAAGGAAAGAATACCTGCCATCTAGCAGACAGCAGACTACCCTCGGGTGAGCCCTGAGGAAACTCAGGATGGGAAAACACAGGATACTGGCCCCAGATAGCTGAGATGCATATGAAAGGAATGATTTCATGAGCCCAGACTCTTGCATCTTTCCATACAGAAGAAAGTGCTAAATTCCTTAAGTTGAGATATCTGATTTTCCTTAATCAACAATAATCTTTTGATGTTCAGACTACCTGCCCTTTGTTGCAAAACTCCTATAGATATCCTGGCTTTCCCCTCACCTCAGAGCAGTACCCTCAGAGTCACTTGAGATGCTGATTCCTGAGTCTGAAGTCCTAAAACTTCCTGTGGAATAAAACATAATGCTCAACTTTTAGGTTGTGAA
Source organism: Madoqua kirkii (assembly GCA_006408675.1). NCBI lineage: Eukaryota > Metazoa > Chordata > Mammalia > Artiodactyla > Bovidae > Madoqua > Madoqua kirkii. The sequence goes on along the minus strand of SJYC01090858.1, from coordinate 13,912 downwards.
TATATGTATTTTTAGTCAATAGCATACAGAGGTCGGGTTCAGCTTCAACAGTATTTCAGATAGCATTTCATCTACAGCAGCTATACAATTACAAGCATGAAGGGTGGCATTAATTCCTATTTTAGGAATTAAACTTTAATTGAAGTTTAGTCACTCAGTCATGTCTAACTCTTTGTGACCCCAAGGACTGTAGCCCAGGCTCCTCTGTCCATGGGATTTTCCAGGCAAGAATACTAGAGTGAGTAGCCATTCTCTTCTCCAGGGGGTCTTCCCAATCTAGGAATCAAACTCAGGCCTCCTAAATTGCAGGCAGATACTTTACTGTCTGAGCCACCAGGGAATCCCCAAATCTTAATTAATTTGACTTAAATCTATGAAGATCCAGAGCATGACTGAGCCTACAGATTCCATTCCTCCATCCCCCTGCAGAGATTTGACCTATGAGATGGTCTAATCCCAGCCAGCCTATGCATCTCCTAGTTTCATCAGAATAAATAGCAATATATTTTGAGAGGCTGAAAAAAAGAGCTATGGTGACCCCAAGCACAGCTTCTGAGGGCTGACAGCCTCGAGGGTACAAACCCCACCCCTTTGTCCCCACAACCTGATCTTCAGCCAAGTCCTCCACTGTAAGACTCTCACCTACGGCAAACTGCTGGGCTCTCACACCACACCCTTCAGGGAGGGCTCCAGCCAGGATCTAAACCAACTTCAGCTGGTAATTTCACTACAAATTGCTGCAAGTGTCGAAGCTCCTGGGGGCTGACTGAATGGCTCCACCAGCCCTGTTCCTCCCCTCAGAGAGTCAGAATGCACTTGACATGCAGACAGCTGGAAGGGAGACTGGGAAGGAGCTGGGCTTTGCAGTGAGTGTGAAAAAAATTAAAATAGTTCATGCTTGTTATTTGGAAATCTGTGATTCATGCTCATAAACGGGTGTGTGTGTGTGAGGGAGAGACCAAGGCAATGAATGGCTCTGGCTAAGCTCGAAGGGTTAGAGGATACCCCCTGCCCCCAAAGAGACCCACAGTGGTGACCCTTCTGAATGGAGCCCAGGGACTCAGTAGCCTTTCTATGGCAAAGCCCTTTCCTAGGTGCTGTCTAGAGCTTTGCCTGAGAAGCAAAACTAACCGTGGGACTTCATCTTGGCTTGAATTCCAAGGAGCAAAACAGGGCCACATACATGCCAGCTCAGCAAAGTGGCCTTCTGGCTCTCAAACAGCAGGTCTGTGAGTCTCCCAGACTCTCTGGCCAGGGCCTGTGTGGGATTCACGTGGGCTGATGAACTGCAATCTGCAAAGCTCAGGGACTGCTTCCCAGAAGGAAATGAGTACTCTCCCCGATTTAGGGATTAATGTGCTGTTAAAATCACTCACATGCGAAAGCAGTGGCTACAGCCTGGCTGTGGGGTCAGCAAGCTGTGCATGGGGCCCTGACTCTACTGGGCACTGCTATTTCTCCGTGCAGCTTTTGGCCACTTAGTACCCCTCCCCTGAATGTTCATATCCTTCCGTGTAGCATACGAATAAGAATAAACTCCTCAAAGTGTTCATGAAAATTTCATGTCACCTTCTGTCATTGCTTTAGAAAGAGTCTGGCTCATACAGACATTCAAGAGGTGGCAGCTCCTTATAAAGCACCCATGATGCTTATGTATATTCCAAAGAGAATCTCAAACACTCTCATTTATTTTTTCCAGTGATTGCTGTCAACCCTGTTTGACCACATCCTTTCAAAGCCACAAATCCATCTGGGTCTCATCCCAGCACTTCCATTTACCCCCAGCTACTGGCAGAGTGTCAGCACAGTATTCAGAATTTTGTCCCGTCCTATCTGAAGCTGCGGATTCCACTCTCCTGTCTGGTTCGCCTCTCTTTTGGTGCAGAGGAGATATGGTCTGCAGTTTCCTTCTGCCTCTTCTCCTCCTTCAGGATTTAGGAGCTCTAGGAGGGCAGAGACATTTTCCTGAGAATTTCCTTCAACTCTGCTAGCGTCAGGCTGGGCCTGCAATTTTCTATAGCTTAAAAAGCACCTAGCCAGGAGATGTGTGCATACGTGTTAAATCACTTCAGTCATGTCCTACTCTTTGCCACCCCATAGACTGTAGCCCGCCAGGCTCCTCTGTCCATGGGATTCTCCAGGCAAGAATCCTGGAGTGGGCTGCCATGCCCTCCTCAGCCACTGAACGCCCTATTCCTTCAAATACCTCCAGGCTTTAATCCTCAGTTGATTTAGGTGGAGAGACCCCACTTCTCTCTGTAAAAAATACAAAGATTTTGGACTTCAAAGGCTTCCTCCCTAGGGTTTCCTTGTACAGACCGTTGTGAGAGAAGATGGAGGAGGGGTGGCAGACCCAAAGCGACCTCAGCCAGGACTCTGTGGTCCGCCATCCAGTCCAGGGCACAGAGGCTCCCTGCAGAGCCCTGAGGCAGAGGCTCTCACACAGCGTGTGTCCTCAGGGAGGCCTTGTTAAAAGGCCTTGGGGTCAGTGAGCCCCACCCCCAGTCTCTGGTGCAGTCAGTCCTGGGTGGAGCCTGAGAATCTGCACTTCTAGCAAGTCCTCAGAGCCGGCTGATGCTGAGGGTCCCAGGACTCTGAGTACCTCTGGGCCAGAGAATATGAATCTCGTGTTAGGATAATGACAAAATTGAGTTTCAGAGCAGGTCCTTATTTGTTAAACAACTAATAAGAGGGAAAAGGAGTTCCGTGCCCAGATTTGCCTGATTTAAGTCCCTGGTTTTTCCACTCTGATGTGTGTTTTCATGGATGAAGAGGGATTCCAGTAGAAAGCAAAACAGAACTCACATTTTCAGGCTGCAGAGACCTCAGTTAGATGAAATTAGAATCTTTGCCCAGATACTATGCCTTTTCCACAGCTGACCAAGCAGGAGTAGCACCTGACCTGACTAGGAAACTCTTGCAGACACCGATGGAAAGAGAAATCTCCTTTATGCCTGGCCTGGAATGTGGGAAATTCAGGACACGCTCTCCTGTCCTGTGGCTCTATGTGCAGAGGCCTCTTCTGCACTAGAGAAGCATAATTTGGTAGCCCACAGGGTCCCCCAACCTCCCATCCTGGCTGTAGTCCGCAGCCCCTGCAGCCTCTCTGCTTTTGCTTTCTGTGAAATGGTCTCACAAGCTGCCAATGGCCTCTTTCCCCCACTGGCTACCCCCACCCCACCATCATGCCTTTGTTCTTTCTCTTAAGCTGCCTCCAAGTCAATCTCATGGTACTTGTAACCGAAAGCGTCTATAACTATATATGGTGCATATATTCCACAGACCCTTATAGCTTGACATTCTCTTTAAAGAATTCCCAAATCTCAGAGCACAAGTGTAACGACCACCTCCTTGGGCACTTTTGGCAGGGGAAATCATGGTAGCCGTGATGCTGTGTGCTCACACCTCCCTTTTTGCTCCACCTTCCTTGGAAGAAGGGACAAGCCTGTGTAAGTTGTGTGGCAGGGAGGAAGGAGATGGCTGGGACAAGTCCTGCAGACACAGACCACCCTGAGATCTGTGCTCTCAGCAAAGCCTGGCCCCACTTGCTCCCAGGACCCCTGAATCCCTGTCTTTCCGATGGTGCTGTCCTCAGTGCCCCTAGATGGTTGGACACGCAAGGGCCTGCCCTCCAGGACCATCCCTGGGTTTGTGAGCGCTGAGCGCCACGAGGTGAATCTGTTTTCCCTGACCTCCCAAAGTGAATTTTTCCCTCCAGAAAGGCTAAAACAACACCATCCATCAAGCAAGCTTGCTACTCTTCTATTTAAAAGCTCCTGTCCACCAAGTGGGGATGAGCCCTGGGTGACTGCCCACGCAGAGCCACCCACAGAGTTCATCAGGCCCTCGGGGGTTCAGGCAGCCAAGCCAGCTGAGCTGTGAGGTCTCCTCAGGGTAATTCAGCTGCCCGTGGGGCGCTGATTTATTCTTTTTCCTTCCCCAGAAAACGGACGCTGTGCCTGAGGGCTCCTCAGCTGGTGTCAGGGCTGTGGGCCCCCTGCAATTTCTCCAGCCTCCCTCGCAGGCTGTTTCCTGGAACACTTTCACACTTCTCAAGGCAGCTATCAGATGCCCCCATGACCTCGATTCACCTCTAGTTCTGCTCACACAGCCCATGAAGAGAGCCAGGAATACCACAGCCCAAAGAGAAGCAGGGCAAGTGTAGATTGGAGGAGGGGACGGGGCTGGCCTAGCATCCTGGCACAGAGCAGTAGGTGTGATGTGAGGTCCCTGAGTTGCTCAGTGTTTGCAGGGAGTAAAGTGAAGCCGATGAGCCTGGGGCCGGTCTTCCATATGCATATATGGCTGTGCAGGCTTTTCTCCCACACAGCCTCAGGGGGCGCCCTCCACAGCCTGCAGCACTAATGGGCTGGCCGCCACCCTCCAAGGTATGCAGTGTGCCGCTTCTGAGCCATCAGCTTCAACCGAATTTATTGCCATGTCCCTGAGTTTCCATTCTATGATGAGCCAGCAAGGAAGTAGGGGCTTCTCTAGTGGCTCAGCGGTAAAGAATCTGCCTGCAATGCAGGAGAATCAGGTCGAGACATGGGTTTGAGCCATGGGTCGGGAAGATCCCCTGGAGAAAGGAAATGGCAACCCACTCCAGTATTCTTGCCTGGAAATTCCCAGTCCATGGGGTTGCAAGAGTCAGACACGCCTGGGCAACTAACCAGCAACAAGGGAGTAAGGCACAGACAGGCCGGCATTAATTGGAGAGTCAGTGATGTGCTGGAGCCCAGTGACACCAGCTTGCAGGAGCCAAATCTCCGTGTCTCTACTTATCTATGTGTTCAGTGATTTCACGCTGATAGCATGAATCCTGCCACGTGAATTATGCACAGAAGTCGGAAAACACTGTAAGTTAGGGCCTCTCTATTACCCACTTGGAAAGCCAGCTGTTTAGTGTTTAACAACAGACCACTGGACATGACCCACTCTTCTGCGCTACTTTCTCAATTTCTATGAGAAACTAGGGAAACGTAAAAATGAGTTTATTCTCATATCTACTCTCATAAAAGGAATCTTTGCTTAATATACCCCATAAAACTACCCTTGGAACACTCCAGCCTCACCTGAGACCCAGTCTTACAACATCTTTGATTCTTATTTGATGAGTGGCTAACGCTGTTGTTGTTCAGCTGCCAAGTCATGTCCAACTCTTTGTGACCTCATGGACTGCAGCACATTAGGCTTAACGCTCTCCTGTCCTGTGGCTCTATGTGCAGAGGCCTCTTCTGCGCTAGAGAAGCATAATTTGGTAGCCCACAGGGTCCCCCAACCTCCCATCCTGGCTGTAGTCCGCAGCCCCTGCAGCCTCTCTGCTTTTGCTTTCTGTGAAATGGTCTCACAAGCTGCCAATGGCCTCTTTCCCCCACTGGCTACCCCCACCCCACCATCATGCCTTTGTTCTTTCTCTTAAGCTGCCTCCAAGTCAATCTCATGGTACTTGTAACCGAAAGCGTCTATATACTATATATGGTGCATATATTCCACAGACCCTTATAGCTTGACATTCTCTTTAAAGAATTCCCAAATCTCAGAGCACAAGTGTAACGACCACCTCCTTGGGCACTTTTGGCAGGGGAAATCATGGTAGCCGTGATGCTGTGTGCTCACACCTCCCTTTTTGCTCCACCTTCCTTGGAAGAAGGGACAAGCCTGTGTAAGTTGTGTGGCAGGGAGGAAGGAGATGGCTGGGACAAGGCCTGCAGACACAGACCACCCTGAGATCTGTGCTCTCAGCAAAGCCTGGCCCCGCTTGCTCCCAGGACCCCTGAATCCCTGTCTTTCCGATGGTGCTGTCCTCAGTGCCCCTAGATGGTTGGACACGCAAGGGCCTGCCCTCCAGGACCATCCCTGGGTTTGTGAGCGCTGAGCGCCACGAGGTGAATCTGTTTTCCCTGACCTCCCAAAGTGAATTTTTCCCTCCAGAAAGGCTAAAACAACACCATCCATCAAGCAAGCTTGCTGCTCTTCTATTTAAAAGCTCCTGTCCACCAAGTGGGGATGAGCCCTGGGTGACTGCCCACGCAGAGCCACCCACAGAGTTCATCAGGCCCTCGGGGGTTCAGGCAGCCAAGCCAGCTGAGCTGTGAGGTCTCCTCAGGGTAATTCAGCTGCCCGTGGGGCGCTGATTTATTCTTTTTCCTTCCCCAGAAAACGGACGCTGTGCCTGAGGGCTCCTCAGCTGGTGTCAGGGCTGTGGGCCCCCTGCAATTTCTCCAGCCTCCCTCGCAGGCTGTTTCCTGGAACACTTTCACACTTCTCAAGGCAGCTATCAGATGCCCCCATGACCTCGATTCACCTCTAGTTCTGCTCACACAGCCCATGAAGAGAGCCAGGAATACCACAGCCCAAAGAGAAGCAGGGCAAGTGTAGATTGGAGGAGGGGACGGGGCTGGCCTAGCATCCTGGCACAGAGCAGTAGGTGTGATGTGAGGTCCCTGAGTTGCTCAGTGTTTGCAGGGAGTAAAGTGAAGCCGATGAGCCTGGGGCCGGTCTTCCATATGCATATATGGCTGTGCAGGCTTTTCTCCCACACAACCTCAGGGGGCGCCCTCCACAGCCTGCAGCACTAATGGGCTGGCCGCCACCCTCCAAGGTATGCAGTGTGCCGCTTCTGAGCCATCAGCTTCAACCGAATTTATTGCCATGTCCCTGAGTTTCCATTCTATGATGAGCCAGCAAGGAAGTAGGGGCTTCTCTAGTGGCTCAGCGGTAAAGAATCTGCCTGCAATGCAGGAGAATCAGGTCGAGACATGGGTTTGAGCCATGGGTCGGGAAGATCCCCTGGAGAAAGGAAAAGGCAACCCACTCCAGTATTCTTGCCTGGAAATTCCCAGTCCATGGGGTTGCAAGAGTCAGACATGCCTGGGCAACTAACCAGCAACAAGGGAGTAAGGCACAGACAGGCCGGCATTAATTGGAGAGTCAGTGATGTGCTGGAGCCCAGTGACACCAGCTTGCAGGAGCCAAATCTCCGTGTCTCTACTTATCTATGTGTTCAGTGATTTCACGCTGATAGCATGAATCCTGCCACGTGAATTATGCACAGAAGTCGGAAAACACTGTAAGTTAGGGCCTCTCTATTACCCACTTGGAAAGCCAGCTGTTTAGTGTTTAACAGCAGACCACTGGACATGACCCACTCTTCTGCGCTACTTTCTCAATTTCTATGAGAAACTAGGGAAACTTAAAAATGAGTTTATTCTCATATCTACTCTCATAAAAGGAATCTTTGCTTAATATACCCCATAAAACTACCCTTGGAACACTCCAGCCTCACCTGAGACCCAGTCTTACAACATCTTTGATTCTTATTTGATGAGTGGCTAACGCTGTTGTTGTTCAGCTGCCAAGTCATGTCCAACTCTTTGTGACCTCATGGACTGCAGCACATTAGGCTTCCCTGTCCTTCACTATCTCCCAGAGTTTGCTCAGATTCCTGTCCACTGAGTTGCTGATGCCATCTAAACATCTCATCCTCTGCTGTCCCTTCTCTTGCCTGAAATCTTTCTCAGCATCAGGGACAAGTCAGCCTCTTAAATTCTGTGTCTACATTAAACACAATTTCACCAAGTGACATTTGACAGATAGATTTATTTTAGAAATGTTTTCAAGGGAGTGGTTTTCTCATAATCCTTTAAGCTTTTATTATTGGCTGAAACTTTGTAAACCTGAGAAAGTTTATCTGTAAAGATTTCAACTCAGCTTGTCTGAACTTTGTCAAGCCTATAAAGATGAAAGCATGTCATTTGTGCTTTGGAATAACTAAGGAGTCACTGATTCTGATGATGTCTCATTCACGTTAGCTCTAAGCATGTATCTTGATATTTTTTCAATCTTAAAAAACTGAGATTTCTATTTAGCATGTAATAATTTCCCCTGAGGCATCCAGAGGAAGCTACTGGATTTTAAAGTTATGTTTCAATGCTTAGTGTCAATGTAGTAAGCCATAATTACATTGGTAATAAGAATTTACAAGGTAATAATGAGTTAATTTACATTTATCTGCCCTTAAGATACTTTAGAAAAGAAGGAAAGAGTTTAAAACTTTCTAATACCAAGAACAGGGGAGAAAAATGGCATTTCCAATGACCCACACGAAGTTCACTCATCAGTTGGTCATTAATGTGCTGCTGCTGCTATAAGCCACTTCAGTCGTGTCCAACTCTGTGCAACCCCACAGACTGCAGCCCACCCGGCTCCTCCATCCCTGGGAATCTCCAAGCAAGAACACTGGAGTGGGTTGCCATTTCCTTCTCCACATTAAAGTGCATTGTTTCCAAAATAAAAAAGGAAATGTCCAGAGCAATATGTGTTGCCCAATCTTTATTTACAAACATTTTAAAGTTCGATTATAAAATATTAACTTAAATGGTTAGCATGATTCAGACAATGTAGTTAACAGGATGTTTCTCCATGCCAAAATAATCATTTAATTTGTATTTGCTCGGCACTGCTCTATGAATTCACATACATGCCTTCATTTCATTCCTACAGGAATGTTGGGAGGGCAGTAAAAGTCAAGTTCACAGGTGCACAGGTTGAGTCTTAGAGAGATCACTTACCATCCCAAACATTTGTGCTATTTCCAGAATATATATTTATACCATTTGTACAAATCACTCATGACCCCATGCAACTGGAAAATCATACACAGCACTAGATAAAGATAACCCTTAGGTAGAAGAGGAACAAAAAAATATTCTTCTTGATATACAAAGTCAAATGAATTTTGGTCTTCAGAGAGTCCTGACTATTTCACTTAAGAAACAAACAAACAAACAAAGTCAGTTCTTTCTTAGTTGACAAACATCTATCAGTTGTCTTTTCTAGCAGCTGTCTTAAGAATGAGCAATTCAAAAAAGAAGTTGAGCACACAGCATCACTCCATCTCTATCTGCACTCCTTGGGGAAGAACATCATTGCCCTACGAGAACTTACTGAAGGAAAAAAGAAACTCTTTATGAAACAGTCATCATTTGGGGCTCTTAAAGTATTTTGAAATGTAACAAATACAGCAATCAATGAAAATGTGTTTGGATTCAACTGTCAAACTTGCTGAAGATGAAAAAAAAAAAGTCTGTCTTCAACAATAACAATATCTGAATCCTACAGTGCACATCTGCCAGACATTCTTTCCCAAATGACCCAGCTAATCCAAATGCATCTCTGCTTATAAGAACAAAGCAAGGCCAAGTCCAAAGCCTGTTAGGAAAGGAGAATAATTTTGCTGTCACAAAATTCATACTGCTGCGAGTCTCTTGAATTCAAGGCACAAAGTAATGAAAGTGAGATTTCACTTCTACTACCTTTGAAGGGATTGTGAAACATGCAGGAATCCCCAAGATCTGATGCTTCAAAAGCTACTTTCCAAAGTTAGTGGGTGTTAGGACTCTTAAGGGTCTGTCTACCACTGTAGCTGACCCACATTGGCAGGGATTTAGTATAATAGAGTTTCAGATTCCTGTAGTGGCTTGCTTCAGACACTTCAGGCTTCTGTTTCATGTAAAAAAATTATCTGTGTTTGTAAATGTACATATTTCAGAAATAATAAACATGGAAAAGAGTAGGGACTCATAAAATGTTAGAGTGAGTGACTTTTTCAGCCAATCTAGTGTTAACTCCTCCATCTAAACATAAGGAAACTTGAGAGTAAGGTCTACAGATAGGCCCGGTCACAGAACTCACTGGTAGCAATAACTAGGTCTAGGTGTAACCCCTCATGGTAATCAGTCCCTATTGTGGTATTGGAAACGACTCTTGAGAGTCCCTTGGACTCCAAGGAGATCAAACCAGTCAACCTTAGAGAAAATCAACCCTGAAAATTCATTGGAAGGACTGATGCTGAAGTTGAAGCTTCAATAATCCTGCCACATGATGTGAAGAGCCAACTCATTGGAAACAACCCTGATGCTGGAAAAGATTAAAGGCAAAAGGAGAAGGGGTGGCAGAGGATAAGCTGGTTAGATAGCATCACAGACTCAATGGACATGAATGTGAACAACTCTGGGAGACAGTGGAGTAAAGAGAAGCCTGGTGTGCTGCAGTCCATGGAATCACAAAGAGTTGGATACTACTTAGCACCTAGTGAACAACAACAGCCTTGCCCCTAACAAATAAAATCCTGTGGTTGCTGCTGCTGCTAAGTCATTTCAGTTGTGTCTGACTCTGTGAGACCCTATAAATGGCAACCCACTAGGCTCCTCTGTCCCTGGGATTCTCCAGGCAAGAACACTGCAGTGGGTTGCCATTTCCTTCTCCAATGCATGAAAGTGAAAAGTGAAAGTGAATTCACTCAGTTGTGTCCGACTATTAGGGACCCCATGGACTGCCGCCTACCAGGCTCCTCCATCCATGGGATTTTCCAGGCAAGAGTACTGGAGTGGGTAACCCTGCAGCAAATTTGGCAAAAACAATAAAAGTGTGTCAAAAAAAAAAACTTTTGGTAGTGGTAGCTACAGAATCTAGCAGATTAAGCAAAGTTGACATTTTTAAGCTTTTTCTTTTTTTAAAAAATTTTCTTCCATATGTGTTTTCCCATTAATGATAAAGCAGAGAAAGTTAGAATTCAAGTTAATTTGGGGCTTCCCTGGTGGCTCAGATGGTAAAGAATTTGCCTGCAATGTGGGAGATCCAAGGAAAAATATCCTGGAAAAGGGAATGGCAACCCACTCCAATATTCTTGCATGGAGAATTTCATGGACAGAGGAGCCTGGCAGGCTACAGTCCATGGGATCACAAAGAATCAGACATGATTGAGCAACTAACATTTACAGTTTTTTCAAAGTAATTTACTGATATTTAAGCTATGGCATGCAGGGTATACTCTACAATTCAGTTTTGATTCTCAGAATATGACTAAAGGTCCAGTCATAACAAACATAAAATTTAATGGAAAGTAAATTCAACTGGAAAATCTATACTATAATAAATAACATTTTTCAATGTTATTATACTTCAAATTTAGTATATCAAATATGACAAGTAAAGCAAATTTCACAACTTCTGTGTCCTAATTAGCAACTTGACATCTTTGCATCTTTTCCTACTGATTTCAAACTTCTCAAGACTGAACATACAGATTTCCTTTGTCCCAGTGATTTGAACACTTTTGTATTTTTCAAGTCCTTAGTGGAAAGTGTTGAGGTGTATCTTTATAGTGGAAAACAGGGCAGAGTGGATGTGGCCAACCATTATAGTTAATTTGTCCTGCTACACATTTAACGTGAGAGGTCCTATAAAACATGGTCAGGAAAATGCCTCCTAGGTTTAAGAAAAGGCATATATATATCTTACAGATATAGTGAAGCCAGAGAAGGCAATGGCACCCCACTCCAGTACTCTTGCCTGGAAAATCCCATGGATGGAGGAGCCTGGTAGGCTGCAGTCCATGGGGTCACTGAGAGTTGGACATGACTCAGTGACTTCACTTTTACTTTTCATTTTCATGCATTGGAGAAGGAAATGGCAACCTACTCCAGTGTTCTTGCCTGGAGAATCCCAGGGACATCGGAGCCCGGTGGGCTGCCGTCTATGGGGTCGCACAGAGTTGGACACGACTGAAGCGACTTAGCAGCAGTAGCAGCATAGTGAAGCCAAGAGTTATATAGCTGAAAGAGAATGAGCTCAAAAGCACTGAATATAACAGGGCATTTTTCTCTCCTGTGCCTTTTACCAAATGTTCGTTGAAGTTTAGGCTGCATGAGATGGCCATAAATCTGTTCTGTTGTTTCTGGACTATTAATAATGTATCTGTTTGTTTTTCATCAAGCTTCCTCATAAAGCACCAATACAGAAAGATGGATTTATATTAAGGCCAAATTCAACAATTCTACATTCTTATCTTCTGTTGCATAAACACAGGTCATTGAAATATGAGAAGTGTGTTTTTCCTTAAGGTAAGAATCTGGAGCTTGCCACCCAGATAAAAACGCTGAACTCCAAGAGCCTCAAAGACCCAGTGTTCCTTCTGTACAGACTGAATTTTATTACTGTCGCATTAGCTCTTAGGTGTAAAGTTTGTAACGACAGCCTAGGCATGAATCATTCCGCTTATATGGACAAAAGGTCAGTGTCCACATTAGGGGATAATTGTGGGATCGTGCCCCACCCCCATTCCCACCCGAGAGAGTACTGACAACCTGGTTCTGTTACGAGATGCTGATGACAGCGGGGCGAGCAATCTTACCAGATGTTGGAGCGCCCCCTAAAGGCTTGGAGGCTAGAAGTGGGCCTAACCTGGTGCGCCTCCGGCAACTTTTCCCAGTGAGATTTGACGAAATGGAGAACAAACACAGCAAGACGTCTTTTGAAAATTATATCAACTTTGCCAATAGAGGAAAGACTGAAAATGGTGCCCAATACCCCCAAAATCTTGTTAGAAAGATGTCCTGATGCTCCAGAGGGCAGAACAATGCATTGCCAAATTGCTTACATTTGGAGAGCACTTTGATGTGTGCAGAGCTTTTTGAGATTAACCAGATGGTTTGATGCTCCCAGGGAAGAACTAGGGGCTTCCTTGATGGCTCAGCGATAAAGAATCCGCCTGCCAAAGTAGGAGACACGGGTTCGATCCCTTCTTGGGGAAATCCCCTGGCAAAGAAAACAGCAATCCATCCGGTATTCTTGTTTGTGAAACCTCGTGGACAAAAGAGCCTGATGGGTTACAGTCCATAGGGCTGTTAAGAAGTCGAACAGGACTTAGCGACTGAACAAATGAGGACCCACACTGGGGAATCCCTCCAATGTGCCCCTTGCCGACCCCCCCACCCATCCCTCGGACCCTAGCCTTAGCTTATCCTCAGCACTGATCCACTCTACTCCAGTCTAGCTTGACCCTCTCCCCTGATCTGATACTCAGTGTCTATCTCAGCACCCTGCTCAAACCTGGTGACTGTTTCGGAATCTCCTGAGTTTTTATCCTTTGCTCCTGCCTCAAGTGTGGTTCTCCAGTTGGGCCGGGAACTGTCCTGTAGGTTGAACATCCGCTCTTTCTGCCAGCTTCCCCTGGGGGCATCTCCAAGCTAAGAATGTCCAGTAGAGGGGTCCACGTGGGGCAGAAGTGGCCAGTCCCTCGCATTACTGCGTGCTCACTCACTGGTCTGACCTTGGCTACATCCCTGCCTTATTGGGTTACCGGCCAGGTCACTGGTGGGGGACTACCCTTGAGAATAGCAAGACATCAGCTGTCGCATAACTATTTTCCTCGCAATTGGACAGCTTGGTCAAGACCTGCACATTTGCATATCTGCCCAGCTAAGTGCTCTTCTTTCTGGAGTGTCACTTTTCATCCAGATTAGACAGAGTCTTGCAGGTAAACAGGAATATCGAGGTAGGCAGGTCAGATTTTTAGCTAATTGCATCGTTCCAATAAAACACATTAAAGATCAACCAAGTATAGAGCTTACATGCACAGTAAATCACTTTGGCTATGTATGACTCTCTGCAACCCTATGGACTATAGCCAGTCAAGCTCCTCTGTCCATGAGATTTCCCAGGCAAGAATACTGGAGTGGGTTGCCATTTCCTCCTCCAGGGGATCTTCCTGACCCAAGGATCGAACCCGCATCTCCTACGTCTCCTGCAATGGCAGGTGGGTTCTTTACTACTAGCACCACCTGGGAAGCCCCTCAAAGTGTAGTGACATGCCACCAAATCCTATAAGTGCCAAGGGACAAAGGCAAGATAAAAATAAAGCAACTGAATGACTACACACTTTCCTTTAAATAAACAATACGTGCTGACTTTGATTAAGGTTGTTGACAATGTACTCGACTCCAGGCTACAAGCATTATCTACAGCCTGTCATTCAGTCCTCACAATCACAGCCAGACACTGTTGTATTCTCCATTTCATTGATGAGATACTTGAGTGTTAGAGAAGTTAAGAGATTTGCCCTAAATCATGG
>SJYC01090857.1:0-13877 GCA_006408675.1 Madoqua kirkii | reverse complement strand
GTGTGTGTGTGTGTGTGTGTGTGTACACATGTGCATAGTGCTCTGCAGTGAGTCTATGTATTTAAATGTCAGGGTATTTCTGTGTATCGCTGTATTTTCATTTGGGCATATTCTGTACACTCAACCATATTATAAATTCCTTGAAAGTGATTGTCTGCATCTTTTGTGTTCCAATATGATATTCTCTAGAGGTGTTGCGGCCATTGAAACAATTCATTTTACTTTCTTTGTAAGCCATGAATAGGAATAATGTTGGAATCATTTGGGTCCTTAGTCTCAGGACTTTGTTTATAGGATATTGTTCTATATTTAACTTTTGTATTGGCACTGGCTTTTAGAGAAGCCTGAAAATTAGTGGGGACTTATCCCCTGGGTATTCTAGAATGTTCCATTGAGAGGTAATTAAGGGAAGGAAAAAGAACAATTTGTATTGCCCAATTGGCAAGCCAGCTACTTGGTTATATATTTATTTTTGCTGGAGTAAAAGTTCTTTGAATTCTATTATACTCTAACTTTGTCTCAACAGTTACCAAGGTAGCTTAGTGATGGGACCTTAGACCTTTGCCAATTGGAAGTCTGAGGTTAAGCTTTGAAGTGCTCTCTATAGTCAACTTGAATATTATCAAATTTATTAATTGTCATGAGTCCTTTTTAAAAAGACAATGACACATAAACAATCATATAAAGTGGACTGGAGTGCTGTAATAGGGCACAGTGCTAGGGAAAGATCAGAGATCAGCATGGGAAGGGGACATGAAGCCAGATCTACAAGGTTTGGTTTTACAGAGGTGTGAATGGCACAGATGAACCCTAGATGGTTGTTGAGTATGTGTGATGAGTACGTGAAGTTTCACAGGTAGGTTCTGTCAACTTGGGGGATAAATTAGAAATTTTCCATAAGAACTGGAACTGCTCCCCCCTCCCCCCCAAAAAAAAAGAAATAGAAGAAACTTGACCAAGATCATTTAGCAAGTAAGTGGCAGAAAAAAAAATACTTATTACAAGATTATAGTTATTAAAACACCATAGCACAAGGTTATCAGAAGCACAGACTTTGAAGAAGGACACGAGTTTGAATCATGTCGCTTACTCTGTAACCCTGGGCAAGTCACTGACCTTTGGTTCCCTTGGCTGTAAAATGCAGATACAGCATCCATGTCCCAGAGTTGCTGAGTCCATGAGAAATGAACATGTGTCAGTTACCTAGAACTCTACCTGGCCTTGGTGGGCATTCCCTCCAAGTAGTCCCTACTTCCATTATTAATCTTCTAAGTGGATTAAGACCCCCAGTGGGTTCCAGTGGGCCCACTGAGAGGAAGCATATTTGGGAGCAGTTATTCCTTCAGTCTTCAGGAAAACAGGAGCTCTCAGGTTCCACAGAGAGGACTGGCCCAGCAGTTGCCAGTTCTTGGAACTTGATGATTTGGGAGCTTCTTCTATGTTTCAGCAAGAATTTAATGAGGGAGAAGTTCCCATCAAATCCCAAGAGATACCTAGTTGTTTCATTGAGTGGGAGTGTGAGAATCCTATATACAGGAAAGACTTCTAAAATAAATGATTTCTCAGTGTGGAACTGAGCCCCAAATCTCCTGTCTCCTCCTTTATCCAGATGTCCCTGGATTCCCAAGGGAAGCAGCATACAGCTTTGTCAGCATGAACTGCGAGCTTCTTACATGGAGTCTGTATCTAATTTACTTCTGTATTCCTAATATGTGACTCACAAGGAAGTCTAAGGGCTTTTCTGGGTGGGTGGATAGAAGGTTGGGTGGATGGGTGAGTGATTGGGTAGATGTATAGACGATGGATGGTGGAACTGACCTGAGGCAGGATACCTATTTTCTCTGTGTGCCAAGAGTAGAGTTTAATTTTTCAATTTCTTTTTTATATCTTACTTGTCTTTTTAAAAAAATTCTCACTAAGAAGAACCTATGATATACCAAAGAGTCTACCACTGGATGCCTTTTGTGTACCAGGTAGGGTATCAGTGAACCCTGAGTTTTTGGATCATTTAATTCTCACAACACTCTACAAGGTTGGCCTTATTAATATCATTTTACAGATGAAGCAATCCATGCTCAGAAAGATTGAAGAACTTGCCCAAGTTCATGTACCATGTAAGTCCATATTCTTTCTGTGCATCACGCAGTGCAAGCATAATTATAGCAAAAGCCATTGATACCAGTACAGAAGTGAGAAGGAGAGCCAGTAACTCAAATATGTTGCTAAGAGGCGGGGGAATCAGAAGAAGATCCAATGGAAGGAAGGGAGTCTTCACTTGGGCGTACATTGGAAGGTGGGTGGCAGATGAGAGGAGCTCATGGATCCGTGGAGAGAGCAGAGAGGTTCCAGCCAGTCTTGCAGTCCCAGGCTGGCCCTCCATTTGAAATGCAGTCATTGGCTGGAAGGAGTGAAGTGGACTTCTCTACCTCAGGCTTGCTGGGGATACCTCTGGGACCAGGCTGTTGCACCTGCCCAGAGGGGCAGCCTCTGCAGGCAGGTTCTCATATGACCTGGAGCCAGTGAAAGGTGACCAGATGTCTTGCGTGTCCTGCTGTCCTTAACCAGATTCAGAAAAAGAAGCAGAGCAGGAGCAGAAACTAAGACACTGATTCTTGTGCATGTGCTTCATCAAGGGAGTGCTCTCAAGAGAGGGGAGGAAGGAGAGCAGGATAGGCTAAGGGAAAAGTTCTGAGCACGTTTGTGGTCTTAGCTGGAGACCAGCTTCAGCCTGACCTCACAGGAGCAGGAATTGCCCTGCAGCATTGATCCCACCTTGAAGCAAGAGCTGACCTTTCATGTCCTCGGGTTGGTCAGTCATTGGCTATGGGCTGCCGCTGGGGAAGCAGGCATAACCTCCTGGGCTTGAGGTTGACTCCTGCTGACTAAGGCCAATTCTCCAGAGAAGGAATCAACCGTGAGCTTCTGTTAGTAGCCAACACTCATAGTGGCTGGGAAAGGGATTCCAGCCCAGGTAAGGAGATCTGGGTGGGGCATCAATAGTACCCAACATACCCAGCAAGCTCCCATCTATGCTTCTACTGTCTTGGAGTCTGTGTGGAATTTCTGGAGCTATCTTGACCTCTGCCCTTCTCATCCAAAGAGAGACTAACTTTTTGGATGGGGATAGTTAACCTAGAAGTTTACTCTTTGACCCTAGGGGAGAGGGGTACCAAGCAAGGGTCCCTGCCATGAGCCTGCCAGTCTGGAGACTTTCCCTAGCCACTCTTTGTTGGCCATCTGCTGCTGAGATCCCCTGCTCATACTCAGCTGAAACTTAATGTTCTGGGTTAAGTATGGCCTAGGGTTTTGCACTTTTACAGCATTTGTCATGCATGGTCCCCTTTGGTGGAGTTCAGCCAACATCATCACCTCTAGGTGATAGTTCCTATTCCCAAGTTTTATTTCTCCTCTTAGTTCACATGTTCCCCATATTCCTGCTAAGCTCCTACCCAACCCTTCCCTCTCCATTCCTGTTAATACTTAACTGGAGGTCAAGGTTTCTTTGGGCGAAGAACAATGAAAAAGCAATCAAGCTGCCTTGGAGTGCTAAGGGTGTGAGTATTAGTTATGTGTTCAGTTCCTAAGTGTGCCTTTCCTTTATGCTCAAGATTGAAAGAAACCAATGGTTGTAGACTTTTTTTTCTTGCTTTTAGGTCTTAAAGATTAGTCATAGGATCGTGTTGAAATGATTCGATTCAAAATTAGTGATTAACATTTAACTTTCTTTTTACTTTCTTAATGGGCAGTTACTCAACAGCTGTGCCAGAGGGTAAATATTTACCCATCATCTATTCCAAGGAGTGAATGTTGAGTCAAACAGTTGCTTGTATTGGTTCTTTAATAATGGAAAGGTGATTTTTATGTAGCTCTTAGAGCTCTAATTTCCCACCAAGTGAGAACTGACAGAACGATGTTCAGAGCCCTGAGCTGGGCTTAAATTACAGATAATATACTCCCCTACTCCCCTCCTCTAAAACACACACACACACACACACACACACACACACACACACACAGCACTGAAGATTTGCTATACTCACCACTATTCATTGAAATCTGGCAGCCCCCAAACTCAGTCAAATATAATAAATCTACTCAGTTCCTCAGTCTGTAGTTCTGTGTCAGCCTCTGTTTACCACAAAGCTGCCTGTTTCTTGTCATTATGGATGCAAGTCAGGGTACAGGCAAAGCCAAGAGGCTGAACGGCTTTTTCTTTGTAATGTGCTTGTAATTATTCTGCCTCAGAATGGGAAGGGTGGCTTGGGAGAAGTTGTCCAGCTTGGAAGGAGTTGGCAGCTTCCAGTCTCTTTTCTTGTTTGTCTACACTGCAGCCAGCGGGACTAATTCAAATATCCTGAACATGCCCACATGGAGACACACAGCATATGGCCTGAAGACTCAGTTAAGGGAATAATGGGCACCATTTCTGAGACATTCACTTCACTTCCAACAAGTACATTTTAATCAGCAGGCAGAAAACCATAAAGTTGAAACCTGAACCAAGGTTACAGGTGCAGGGTCCAGACTTTGATGCTGATCCTCTTGGTATGGTCTACCACACAGAGAGGTCAAAGAGACTTGCACAGGGAACTGCTGAGAGACAGGGCTGGAGTGTCCACACTGATAGAAAGAAATTTGAGTGTCTGGAACTTGGTGTAGTAGTCAGGATAGGTGAACTGCTGTGCCAACCACTCCAAGTCTTGGGGCTTCACACAAATCAGGCTTATTTCTTGTTCATGTCATGTTCCAAGGGAAGAGGGGCTGCGTTCCTCTAGGCATTCAGAGATCAAAACTCCTTCCATTTTATGGCTTCACTATCTGCTGAAACCTTCTAGTCCTCTTTACCTCCAGAGCTCCTGCATCCAGCCAGTAGATGAGGCAAAAAAGAGCATGGAAGATAGGGTGGGAAGTTTGATGCACATGCCTCTATTCTGGCCAGAGCTATCACATGACCCCACAGCCATGCAAGGGAGGCTGTGAAATCCATGTGCCCAAGACATAAAGGGAAATGGTTTTATGTGAAACCAGCCAGTCTGCTGCACATGATTTGAAGAACTTGAGACCATGCGTCTAAAACAGGAAAAACAAAAGGGAGCAGGGGGAGGGGGAGAGGTTCTGTCCTCCAGCAAGCATTTGGAAAAAAGCTGGAGAAAGAGCCCCAAAGGAGGACAGGCAAGAAACTAGTTAACAGTGAGTGGGTATTCCAGGAGAGTTGCCAAGTTAGAGTAGATTCACTTACACTCATAATGGGAGATAAAAATTGTTCTCATTTGGGTTATTTTGTTCAGGCACAGGCTTCAGAGGGTGAGTTCAACTTCCCGAAGCAAAGGATGAGATGAGAGGGAAATGTGCTTTGATTGAGGACCCAGCTGAGTCAGAAAGTAACCGGGAGAGCAGAGCAGGGCGAGCCCCACCATGGGCGCCTGATTGTGGGTGACTCTAGGGGTGGCCTGTAGAACCAGAGGCCCCCAGGCCCTTCATTCACTAAGGCTGTTCCAGGAAGAACAGACTCAAATGAGAGAGGGGCCAGGACGCACACAGGCTCATTTCTGGAAGACTAGGCCCATCCTGCTCCATTCTCTTTTTCTTCTCTTTTCCTGTCTATGAGCGCAGCCACGTCCCAGGCAGCTTTTTTATGGGAGGAGACCGGTGATGGAAGGGAAGGTTCTGGCAGGGAGCTGGAGGAGAGGCAAGGGCTTAGGTAGCGTCGGGGGCCTCCACCCTGGCGCAGGGCCTGGTGTGCTCTTGACTGCGTTGTGTTCTCCCTCCCTAGCTGATTCCCACAGGCCCTCTGGGGTGGACCCTTTTGTGGCAATTTCTGGCAGTCCCCAGTGTGGCTCACTGTCAAGGCTCTGGACTGATGCCCAGGAGCTTGTTGGAAGTCCAGACTCCCAGTCAAGAACAGAATTCACTGGCCAAGCGCCAAGATGATATTTTCCCCTCATAATCAAGAACTCTGCCTAGGAAATAAGTTCCACCCTTCTGATTTTCTTCTTCAGTCTCCTTTAGAGTAGTGATCATTGAAAGATTTGTTTTTAAAGTGCACCCCTCTTCAAGAAAACTGTTTTATTTATTTAACAGACACTTAGGGTACTTACTCTGGGCCTTACACTATTCTAAGAGTTGTACTAATTGGAGCTCATTGGATCCTCACCACAACCCCATAACTGTTATCCTTACTTTACAGGTGAGAACATTGAGGTAAGAAAGGCTTAATGGCTTCCCCATCTTCATGCAGCTCCTAGGTAGTAAGTCAAGAACCTGAACCAAGCCCATGTAGCTGGAGTGTGTATTTGCAACTCAACTAGGCCTATTCTTTCCCCAAAGATAATGTGGTTTGCTTTTGTGAAACAGTATCACACACATACAGAAAAATGCACAAATGCTAACTATACAGCTCAGTGAATTTTCACAAACTGAACGTCCCCAAGTATGCAACTTCCCCTGAAACAGAACATCACCAGGCCCAGAGGAGCCCCCTCACCGCTTCCTTGCCCCTGAGGATAACTCATATGACCAACATGGATATGTTTGAACTATTTTTAAAATTGTGTAGAAATGGAATCATACAGTAAGAATTCTTTCATGTCTGATTTCTTTCCCTCTGCAACAACTTTTCCTCCTTTTAAAATGTGTTTGTTTTTATTGCTATGTAGTATTTCAGTTTTGGGACACATTGCAGTTGATTTATCCATTTTATGATTGATGGGCATTTTGCTAATACCCAGTTAGGAGTGTTATGAATATTGCTGCTGTATACACATTTTTGGTAAACTCAGACATATTTCTGTTGAGTATATACCTAGAAGTGCAACATCATAGGGAATACAAATATTCAGCTTTAGTAGATAATGCCAAGCAGTTTTCCAAACTGGGTGTGCCATCTTATAATTTCATCAGTAGTGTGCAACAGTTCCAGTTGCCCTACACTCTTGCCAACATTTGCAATTTTCCATCTTTTTATTTTTAGACATTCTGGCAGGTGGCATGTATCACTTTCAACAAAAAATAGCCTATTTATAAAAGAGTTTTAGACTTACAGAAAATTTGAGAAATGGTACAGAGAGCTCCCATGTACCCTGCACTGGTTCCCCTACTATGAACATCTTACATTGGTGTGGCAAAACTTGTTTCATGAACCAGTGCTAATACCTTACCATTTGTGTAATGCTTGTTAAACAGCAAACACACCTGAGAAATAAATAGCAGTGTTAATATCTTCTCCTAATGTCAAATTGAGGACTATTAGGTAACAGTGTCATGGTCAGCTTTTTCAAATGCACCGGAGGTGGCTTAATAACTCTAGTGAGTTCTTTGCTCAGCAAAGTCAAACCCAACCAGATGATGTGTGGGGTGTTGTTACCTGATGTAAGCCTTCATGGTCATTGTTCCTGATCGGGGTTTGTCCAGACATGGACCCTAGAAGCACATGGGGCTCCTGTAAAGTGCCATTTGTTGGACCACATCCACCACTAAAAGTCAACACCTCTGGAGTCAAGAATGTAACTTTTGAACAAGAAACTTCAATTGGTTCTAATGCATGCTAAATCCTTATAGCCTGTGTTCCAGATGTAGAAAATCATGCCCAATTATTAGTACTGATAAAGTTTAAAAATTTTTTTATTGAAGGATAATTGCTTTACAATGTTGTGGTGGTCTCTGCCATACACCAATGCAAATTAGTCATAATTGTATATATTTATATTTATACACACCCTCCCTCTTGAGCCTCCCTCCCACCACCCCATTCCACCCATCTAGGTCATCATAGAGCACCAGGCTGGGCTCCCTGTGTTATATAGCAGCTTCCTACTCGTTATCTACTTTATACATGTATATATATGTCAATAATGTTTTAAATCCAGGAGGAATAACATTTCCCAGTCTGGGCGTCCAGTATTGAGACACTCCTGTGGTTCGCATTGTGTGTATTGGCTTGGCCAAAAAGTTCATTCAGGGCTTTCCACATGATGTAACAGAAAAGCCTAAATGATCCTTTTGGCCAACCCAGTATTTTAATAAAATAAAGGCTCATGGGCAAAAAGGCAGCCTATTAATACCAGAGTCCTAAGGAGGGTGAGTCTTGAGTAAGGTTTCCCAAGACCCTGACTACAAAAATTGCACTGGAAAGCATAAATGATACGACTGGTCCCCACTGGGTAAGGAGACTGAGGCAGAGAGTCAGGGCTCTTGGCCCCACTGGGATTGCAAAAGAAACTTTCACATCAAAGAGGGTGTGGAGGACAGCAGGAAGAGATCAGTGTATAAAATATTCCAATGGCGAATTCCAGAAAAGCAGCAGTCAGAGCTAAATGGGACAAGAGACAATACACATTAACTGAAGACGACGACATCGTCAATCTAGTGGCATGCTTATTGAAACAGCCCTTCGTGTTCTAAAAAAAGCACTGGGCTACAGACCTCTGAATCCCTGCAGGAAACTCTGCAAATTCCTGGGAGGGAACAGCAGCCCCAATCCTGACTTTAATAACAAAAGGCAATTATTTTTAGTATTTTCCAGTAGATCTCAGCTGTCTGGTATTGTCAGACTCTATTCCTGGAGAGGTGGCATTTAGAGAGGCTGAATTAAGTGAATGAGGATGGGAGGAGAGAGGGGATAAAAAAAGGAAAGAAGATGAAGGAGAAGATGAGTGGGTGCCTATCAGCTGGTACGTCATGTGGCATGGTGGGCCCTGAGGCAAAGGTACCAGTCATGTCATAATAAATGCTATGATCAAACCTTTAGGAACAAACACACAGGGACTCTAGACAAGTCATTTGTCAGACTGGTTTCAGAGTACAAGGAAGTGCAAAGAAACTAGAGAGAAAGTAGGTCAATGAGAAATTCTGGTGGAAACACCTGGGAAGCCGTCGTGGGTGCTGGTGGTGTAACTAGCTACAAAGTGGTAAAACCATGGGAGGTGGTGGCATTGCAGGAGGTGGTCGTGGTGGCAGGTCATGGAGAAGAGACAGGGGATGGAGTTCGTTTTCTAAGCTGTTTGGAAATCCCCGACTTAAAGACTCAGCCAATCTGATGGTTGGTGTGGTGAAGCAATGGGCACCCTGTCTCTTTTCGATGTTTTGAAAAATCCTAGGGAAGCGGAAAGGTTACCACGTAGAGAGATGGCTTTGCAGAGCATTTGTCTTTCATGAGATGGGTGGGCGGCACATAAAGACCAGTCCTGCCCATTCCAGGCCAGAAAATGAGCATTAGTTCTCTATCGAAGTACAGAGTAAACTCAGAAGGAAAATAATAAAAGATCTGGGCATGGCAGGAGTGTTTGCTATGGGCAAAGACTCCTCTCAAATCAAGACAAATGGATTTGATGATGGAAAAGAGCAGTTATCTTCAAAATTACATAATTATTGGATGAGAAGGAGGACATTATGTCTGGGACTTTAAAAGATGTTTCTGCGTTGTGTTAGACAATCTCGCTTGAAAAACTCCTTCAGATTGGCCTGGATACCAGCAGTCTCACGTACATTTTTAAGTTGCTGAAGGAGCATGGCCCCCAAATGATAACTTACAGAGACATTTCCACGTAGGATGAACATTTCCACTTAAGTACTTGTTTCAGAAGGGTTTGCTGTTAGCCGGCACTTCCACTGACCTCACCCTCTTACTCTGGGGAAAGAGCACTGAGCCAACAGGTCTGTTCAGCACCCGTGAGAGGGGCCAGCCTCTTTTGCCTACAAGAAGGTTTCAGCTCAGACGCATAAAGTCTGTATCTTTGGTCACGAAGTGTATTAAAGAACCCAAATCAAGTTTTGACTGCTGTTATTTAAACATCATTCTCTTGTAAATTGGACTTTAAAGCGCAAATTAAAAGTGGCCCTGCATGCCAGCAAGGAACCAGGACCAGAGGCAAAGTCCTCCCAAGGAGCGTTGAGCTGTTGGCTAACGTAGTGAACACTCCTAAATAATGCAGGCTAGGCTTCTTAAAGAACACCTCCACCCACCCCACCCCACTACACACACAAGCCCGACCAGAGAATCAAACCTATGTGATGTGCAAGCTGTTCCTTGGTGCACTAAGAGATAATCTGAGAAAGCCTTTGAGAGTCTTCCCAGGAAAGCATCCTGAATACTTAGAATCAGTGAGACAGAAAAAGGATGGCCAGTCACAGCTTTCTTTCACGCAAGACTTTGGCCTTTGGAAGAAACTGAAGAGGCCTCCTGAACCTCATCACAAATGGGGTCAGATAGGCCTCTGGCTAAGAAAAGGGAAGTTCGCTCTAGTGGAGGCAGCCAAGTCCGCTGGAAGTAAGGAGCCATGGGGCAGCAGTAGAGAACCGGGGTGTGTGTGCTGCCCGGGGGAGGCCAGGTGTCGGCAGGCAGTGTGGGGGTCCTGGCACGGATGCCAAAAGCATCCTGCTGCTTGCTAAGCCACTCAACTTTTCCCCTTCTCTGTCTGAGAACAGCAGTTAAGGAAAAGAAAAAAGTTCAAAGAAGAAAATTCTTTACACTTCTTGAAGTGGGGTTTCTCCTCTGTGTAGGGGGTCCCTTAGAGCACAAGGCTACTTGGCAGTAACCCAGCTACTGTTAGCGTGATAAACTTATTAAACATTTCATTTCCATTCTTACATACATTCGCATGCAGACTTGCATTTTTTTTTCTCAGGCATTCAGCAGCAGAGATTTCAGGCTCGGGGGTGTAAATCAAGGTAAGCTGCTTTCCTTCTTTCTGAAGAGCAGGATTCAAGAAGTATGTCGGCCAAGAGCCAGAACAGCCTCAGACAAAACATGCTGGCTTTGTTTGGGGACATTGAATTGATACTTGTAACCATTTCAGACTTCTCCCCAAGATATTTCAAGCTCAGAAAATAGAACAAAAGGAATTTGCATTCTTTTTTTCTCTCTCCAGAGTCCACAGCTTCTCACGAATGCCTGCCAAACCTGCTATATAGTTAGACATTCATTCAGTCATTCCCATTCCCATTATTAATGGTTCAAACAAAGAACATAATAAAATGTAGTTATAAGTGCTAAAAGATGTTTCTGTGACTTCACACCATGGCTGAACACCATCCTAAAGTTACTGCTTCCATGGCCAAGTCATTCAGCCTCTTTAGTTCTAACTCTGACTGGCACCCAAAGCTAGAGTGGCAGTAAGACGGGGGCACATATTTTAAATAGCTACTAGAACTTTCTTTGCCCAAGTCCCTGGGACCCATGGCCCAAGAGGAAAAGAATGTGACTTGGCTTCAGTGACCTCTCAGAGAAGACTGTAATTTCCTGTAGGGCCATGAATTTGCTGCTTTAATGATTTATTATCTGTACCCCACAGCATGCTACTCTGGGACCTTAAGAATCTCACTTAGACAATATTTGCATCTTGACAATAAACTATGTTAACAATACTTTTTAATAAGAGTTAAAAGACATTGGTCAGGTTGATAATAATGTAAGGCATTTTATGTATGTACATATTAATAAACACATCTCCAGATTGGGAGACGAGTGAAGGGTGTATTGACTGAGTGAAGTGTTTCCCCCACTGCGTGAGCTCCTCAGGATATCAGCAGGTCATGTCGCTTAGTCGGATTAGTAGGTCACACACATGTTTCTGAGGTCAAGGTTTGAGAAAACTGGATGAATTTAAAAAGAAAAAAGCTAAGTTTCTTTATTGCAGAATGGGTGAGAGTCTTTAATATCCTGAAGCACATTGTGACTCTAAAATCAAGACTCAATCCTGAAGCATTTCCCAGGTTCATTTGACCACAGAGCTTTATTAATACATTTGAGTCTCGGGTTCCAGGAAACATTGCAGGAGATGCTGTTTAGAAAGCAGCTTCCTGCAAGGGTGATCCTTTACAGGGCAGCCAGGTCAGGCCTCAGCGATAAAGAGTTTCTGGGATTTCTCAGTGGGTGGAAGCGGGGGAGGAGTTGGCGAGAGAGGGTAATCAGGTATCTGAGTTAGCAAGGTCTTGAACTCCTTGAGGCCAGAAACTCCATGAGGACCCTTTGAGGTCACTTTTAACAGCATCTGGCAGCCTTGGAGACTTGATTGTTGAGTGAATGAATGAATGAATGAATGCTTTCTCCAAGCTTGAGTTAAGCCAAGCACCAGCTAATCCTGATTATCCTTTGAGTTAAGGTCATATGAGAATATAAAATACATTTGGATTTGAGGATTTCAGACCCCATACACTAGATAAATAACCAAATCTGGTGAAGAAAATACGAGAACCAGCTCACCTCAGGTATTCCAGACTGTAGCCTAACTCCAGGAAAACACTCAAAAACAGTGCAGGTTGGGGCAAGAGATGGCTGATCCTCCCCATTTAGACTTCAGAAAGATGAAGGCATGTGTGCTCACAGCTTGCGGGGGGCTTTGAAGATAGCACGGGCATAGTCTCCCTGTCCCTGGGCTAATATGATGGGGTGCTGATTCTCAGACGCAGGTCCTGACACATCCACATGTCACTCGTAAGCTGAAGTTGTAAGCATGAAGTTTGTTATTCAGACTTTGTTATTCATGACAGACATTTGGGAACGATTTACTTTTAAATATAAATTAGGGTGGATTTAAGGCTATAGCCAACATCACTTTCATCCCATTTTGATATGCTTTCTTGAGTGGGAGACAAACAAGCTTGCTTACTAGGAAATGGAAATGTATGCTCCATCCTGCAGCAGAAACAGTGAGGGTGAAAGGGTGTTCTCCAGGCAAACGCTGAGCCAGGAAACTAGGTTGTTGTTCAGTTGCTCAGTTGTGTCCAATGCTGCAACCTCATGGACTGCAGCACGCCAGGCCTCCCTGTCCTTCACTATCTTCTGGAGCTGGCTCAAACTTATGTCCATCGAGTCAATGATGCCATCCAACCATCTCATCCCCTTTTCCTGCCTTCAGTCTTTCCCAGCATCAGGTCTTTTCTAATGAGTCAGCTCTTCGCATCAGGTGGTCAAAGTATTGAAGCTTCAGTTTCAGTCCTTCCAATGAATATTCAGGACTGATTTCCTTTAGGATTGACTGGTTTAATCTCCTTGCAGTTGAAGGGACTCTCAAGACTCTTCTCCAACACCACAGTTCCAAAGCATCAATTCCTCAGCACTCAGCCTTCTTTATTGTCTAACTCTCACATCCATACTTGACTACTGGGAAAAAAATGTAGCTTTGACTCTGTGGACCTTTGTTGGTAAAGTACTATCTCTGCTTTTTAATAGGTCTAGGTTTGTCATAGCTCTTCTTCCAAGGAGCAAGCATCTTTTAATTTCATGGCTGTAGTCACCATCTGCAGTGATTTTGGAGCCCAAGAAAATAAAAGTCTGTCACTGTTTTCATTCTTTCCCCATTTATTTGCCATGATGCAATGGGATGGGATGCCATGATCTTCATTTTTTTAAATGTTGAGTTTCAAGCCAACTTTTTCACTCTCCTCTTTAATAGGTCTAGGTTTGTCATAGCTCTTCTTCCAAGGAGCAAGCATCTTTTAATTTCATGGCTGTAGTCACCATCTGCAGTGATTTTGGAGCCCAAGAAAATAAAAGTCTGTCACTGTTTTCATTCTTTCCCCATTTATTTGCCATGATGCAATGGGATGGGATGCCATGATCTTCATTTTTTTAAATGTTGAGTTTCAAGCCAACTTTTTCACTCTCCTCTTTCACCTTCATTAAGAGGCTCTTTAGTTCCTCTTCGCTTTCTGCCATAAAGATAGTATCATCTGTGTATCTGAGGTTATTGATATTTCCCCCAGCAATCTTGAATCCAGCTTGTGCTTCATCCAGCCCAGCATTTCACATGATGTGCTCTGCATATAAGTTAAATAAGCAGGTGACAATATACAGTCTTGACATACTCCTTTCCCAATTTGGAACCAGTCTGTTCTTCCATGTCCAGTTCTAAATGTTGCTTCTTGACCTGCATACAGAT
>SJYC01090856.1:0-45920 GCA_006408675.1 Madoqua kirkii | reverse complement strand
AAAAGGCATATATATATCTTACAGATATAGTGAAGCCAGAGAAGGCAATGGCACCCCACTCCAGTACTCTTGCCTGGAAAATCCCATGGATGGAGGAGCCTGGTAGGCTGCAGTCCATGGGGTCACTGAGAGTTGGACACGACTCAGTGACTTCACTTTTACTTTTCACTTTCATGCATTGGAGAAGGAAATGGCAACCTACTTCAGTGTTCTTGCCTGGAGAATCCCAGGGACATCGGAGCCCGGTGGGCTGCCATCTATGGGGTCGCACAGAGTTGGACACGACTGAAGCGACTTAGCAGCAGTAGCAGCATAGTGAAGCCAAGAGTTATATAGCTGAAAGAGAATGAGCTCAAAAGCACTGAATATAACAGGGCATTTTTCTCTCCTGTGCCTTTTACCAAATGTTCGTTGAAGTTTAGGCTGCATGAGATGGCCATAAATCTGTTCTGTTGTTTCTGGACTATTAATAATGTATCTGTTTGTTTTTCATCAAGCTTCCTCATAAAGCACCAATACAGAAAGATGGATTTATATTAAGGCCAAATTCCAACAATTCTACATTCTTATCTTCTGTTGCATAAACACAGGTCATTGAAATATGAGAAGTGTGTTTTTCCTTAAGGTAAGAATCTGGAGCTTGCCACCCAGATAAAAACGCTGAACTCCAAGAGCCTCAAAGACCCAGTGTTCCTTCTGTACAGACTGAATTTTATTACTGTCGCATTAGCTCTTAGGTGTAAAGTTTGTAACGACAGCCTAGGTATGAATCATTCCACTTATATGGACAAAAGGTCAGTGTCCACATTAGGGGATAATTGTGGGATCGTGCCCCACCCCCATTCCCACCCGAGAGAGTACTGACAACCTGGTTCTGTTACGAGATGCTGATGACAGCGGGGCGAGCAATCTTACCAGATGTTGGAGCGCCCCCTAAAGGCTTGGAGGCTAGAAGTGGGCCTAACCTGGTGCGCCTCCTGCAACTTTTCCCAGTGAGATTTGACGAAATGGAGAACAAACACAGCAAGACGTCTTTTGAAAATTATATCAACTTTGCCAATAGAGGAAAGACTGAAAATGGTGCCCAATACCCCCAAAATCTTGTTAGAAAGATGTCCTGATGCTCCAGAGGGCAGAACAATGCATTGCCAAATTGCTTACATTTGGAGAGCACTTTGATGTGTGCAGAGCTTTTTGAGATTAACCAGATGGTTTGATGCTCCCAGGGAAGAACTAGGGGCTTCCTTGATGGCTCAGCGATAAAGAATCCGCCTGCCAAAGTAGGAGACACGGGTTCGATCCCTTCTTGGGGAAATCCCCTGGCAAAGAAAACAGCAATCCATCCGGTATTCTTGTTTGTGAAACCTCGTGGACAAAAGAGCCTGATGGGTTACAGTCCATAGGGCTGTTAAGAAGTCGAACAGGACTTAGCGACTGAACAAATGAGGACCCACACTGGGGAATCCCTCCAATGTGCCCCTTGCCGACCCCCCCACCCATCCCTCGGACCCTAGCCTTAGCTTATCCTCAGCACTGATCCACTCTACTCCAGTCTAGCTTGACCCTCTCCCCCGATCTGATACTCAGTGTCTATCTCAGCACCCTGCTCAAACCTGGTGACTGTTTTGGAATCTCCTGAGTTTTTATCCTTTGCTCCTGCCTCAAGTGTGGTTCTCCAGTTGGGCCGGGAACTGTCCTGTAGGTTGAACATCCGCTCTTTCTGCCAGCTTCCCCTGGGGGCATCTCCAAGCTAAGAATGTCCAGTAGAGGGGTCCACGTGGGGCAGAAGTGGCCAGTCCCTCGCATTACTGCGTGCTCACTCACTGGTCTGACCTTGGCTACATCCCTGCCTTATTGGGTTACCGGCCAGGTCACTGGTGGGGGACTACCCTTGAGAATAGCAAGACATCAGCTGTCGCATAACTATTTTCCTCGCAATTGGACAGCTTGGTCAAGACCTGCACATTTGCATATCTGCCCAGCTAAGTGCTCTTCTTTCTGGAGTGTCACTTTTCATCCAGATTAGACAGAGTCTTGCAGGTAAACAGGAATATCGAGGTAGGCAGGTCAGATTTTTAGCTAATTGCATCGTTCCAATAAAACACATTAAAGATCAACCAAGTATAGAGCGTACATGCACAGTAAATCACTTTGGCTATGTATGACTCTCTGCAACCCTATGGACTATAGCCAGTCAAGCTCCTCTGTCCATGAGATTTCCCAGGCAAGAATACTGGAGTGGGTTGCCATTTCCTCCTCCAGGGGATCTTCCTGACCCAAGGATCGAACCCGCATCTCCTACGTCTCCTGCAATGGCAGGTGGGTTCTTTACTACTAGCACCACCTGGGAAGCCCCTCAAAGTGTAGTGACATGCCACCAAATCCTATAAGTGCCAAGGGACAAAGGCAAGATAAAAATAAAGCAACTGAATGACTACACACTTTCCTTTAAATAAACAATACGTGCTGACTTTGATTAAGGTTGTTGACAATGTACTCGACTCCAGGCTACAAGCATTATCTACAGCCTGTCATTCAGTCCTCACAATCACAGCCAGACACTGTTGTATTCTCCATTTCATTGATGAGATACTTGAGTGTTAGAGAAGTTAAGAGATTTGCCCTAAATCATGGACTTCCCTGGTGGCTCAGATGGTAAAGCGTCTGCCTGCAATGCAGGAGACCCAGGTTCGATTCCTGGGTGGAGAAGATCCCATGGAGAAGGAAATGGCAATCCACTCCAGCACACTTGCCCGGAAAATCCCACGGATGGAGGAGCCTGATAGGCTACAGTCCATGGGGTCCCAAAGAGTTGGACACGACTGAGCGACTTTACTTACTTACTTTACTTATAGAGCCAGTAGTGCAGAAGTAGGATTTGAACCCTAGTGTCTCTGCTATTGTCTCTCCTTCCTCACCACGATCCTAGCGCTGGAGTCCTGCATTTCAAATGTAAGCACCCAGTTCCTCTAGTATTATTTCTAAAGTGCATTCTTTCAGCTTTTGAGGGATATTGATTCAGGAAGCTGTTTCTATACTGTGAGCACTAAATGAAGGGAAATGGCCATTTTCCACTGTAAGAAAAATAACTCAAGTTAAACACATCTCAAGATTCCAGTGAAGGCACACTTTTCACATTTTTTGAGAAACCAAAGGAAAATGGTGAAAATAAGTTAGAGTCTTATTTACCTTTATAATATGTTAAAGATTGTTAAGCTCAAAACACTGCTTGTCATGTAGTTATGCCAGGTTCCTGAAATATGTTACACTGAAACAAACAAGCAAAGAAAAAGCTGTTACTCTGAATAAATTGCACTTTCCACAACTTTTGCAACCGAGATTGACTTCTGAAGCTGAAAGCTTGACATGTCTGAGAACTTAAGCAATATGTATTGATTGAACATTAGCAGTTCCTCAACAACATTATTTTAAACACCAGATGATTCAACAATCATCAAATCCATTAATATCTTTGAATAATGACCTACATAGCTCATTAAGATGAAATGATTAAATGGAGAAAGTACTGAAACTTTGTCTTCACTTTCATAGCAAGATCTACATTTTTTTCAAAGTGGCTTTCACACAAAAAAACAAATAACAAAAAAGGAACAATTTCCAAGCATTTCTAAGCAATCAACTCAAACTGGAAAACAGAGTGAACATTTCAGTGATTCATTACGCTAGCCTGATCAGGAAATTAAAGACTAGAAAGAAGTAACTGTTGCAAGGAAGTGCAAATTAAATTATCAAAAAGGAAATCACTGTATTTTTAAAGTTAAGTCTGAAACAACAACAGTATTATTTCTCATAAGATTTTTAAAGGTTAAGGTTGTGCTTTTTAATACAAGAAATAATTCTGACTTTAAAATTTAAATAATTCTGTTATTTTCTTTGAGTAACCTTCTAATAAAAAGTACTTTTTTCTAAATGTAAGAATTCACAAATTCCCTTCAGGGATCATTTTTATGCACACATTTGATTTCCCTTGATTTGGGGGGTTAAACTATGATGAAAACATTCTTTCCTCCCAAAAGAAGGCAAAATTCAACAGGAAGATGACACAACAAAAATACAGTAGTACCCAATAACATCGAAAGCCACTAAAACATTGTCTCATAGGTGAATACCTAGATAGCTTATTGTCCACTCCCTGGCACACGAGGACCTCAGTAAGTGTTCCCTTTATTTTAGGCACATTCTATTAAAGTCATCTGATTTCTACTTCATGGCACACACCAGACCCTTCCTCTCTACCCAAAGCCTTTGGTCAATGTAAGCTGTGTTTACCTCTCAGTTTGTGCTATGACCCCACTGAGACTTGGATTTCTGTCTAGTTTATCTCCATATAGCCTACACATAAATCCATCTCTTGTATATATAGATTAGTTAGTGTGCAATGAGTATTTGCTGAGTGAGCGAGCTGGTGAGAAAGTCAATAGGAAGCGGCTGCAAAAGATGGAGAGAAGGAGAAGATGATGCCATCCACGTTAAGAAAGGGGCAAAAGAGGAAAGCTTTTAAAAGCATACACAGGAACTCCAAAGGAGCATGAGGAGAGACGCTGGGGTTGGCAGCTTCTACACCTGCCAGCCACATGTCTTGCAACAAGTCACAAAGCTTCCTGAGGACTCTTTTTCTCACCTGTAAAGTTGGAATAAGAGTATCCCTTACGGGATCACTGTCAGGATTGGAAATTCCATGAGTGGGAGGGAAGAATTGAGAGTTCAGGATTAGTAGATGCACCCTATTATATACAGGATGGATAAACAAGGTTCTACTGTATGGCACAGGGAACTATATTCAATATCCTGTGATAAGCCATAATAGGGATATATATATATATATATATATGCTGCTACGCAAATATATATACACACACATATACATATATACATACCTATATATACATATATGTGCGCTTAGTCTCTAAGCAGTAAGAGTCATCTCTGACTCTTTGCAACCACATGGACTGCAGCCCACCAGGCTCCTCTGTCCATGGGATTCGCCAGGCAAGAATACTGAGGTGGATAGCCTTTCCCTTCTCCAGGGGATCTTCCCATCCCAGGGACTGAACCTAGGTCTCCTGCATTGCAGGTAGATTCTTTAGCATCTGAGCCACCAGAGAAGCCCATGTATACATATATACATACATATATATATGTGTATGCATGTTTATATATATATATATATATATATATATATATATGCATGTTTAAGCCATGGTATGTTTTGGAGAAGGAAATGGCGACCACTCCAGTATTCCTGCATGGGAAATCCCATGGATAGAGGAGCCTGGCAAGCTATAGTTTATGGGGATTGCAGAGTCAGACACGAATTACTGACTAAATCACCACCAGCATATACGTATATATATATGTATGCATACGTATATACATACATACATATATATATGCATATATATACCTGAGTCACTTTGCAACACAGCAGAAAGTAACACAACATTGTAAATCAACTGCACTTCAATAAGATGTAAAAAAGAAATATCATGAATAAAAGAACAATTGATTTTCCTATGCACATGTGCACAGCAGGCTCTCTCTTTTTTTTTCCATAACTTATTTTTCTTCTTTAAAAAGAAATGTGTCTATTTAGAATTTATATAACAGGCAAATATAAGACAACAAATAAACTCGTAACTCACTCATAATCCCAACCTATAGAGGTAACTTAGCATATAGGTATTTATCCTCTGGGACTTCCTGGGTGGTAAAGAATCTGTCTGCTGATGCAGGAGGCTGAAGAGACACAAGTTCAATCCCTGAGTCAGGAAAAGGAAATGGAGAAGGAAATGGCAACCTTCTCCAATATTTTTGCCTGGGGAATCCCATGGACAGAGAAACCTGGTGGGTTACAGTCCATGGAGTCACAAAGAATCAGAAATGACTTGGAACATTTCTCCTAGTTTCGTATCCTCAGGCTTTCTCTTACCTTTTATAATCATCCCAACAAGCCTCTGAAACACCCTAACCCATTCTTACCCAGCAGTGTATAGTGTGAGCATCTTTTCACATTATTGTCTGATTTTCTATATCACTACTTTTTAAGGATGCATTCTGCTACTGTTGTGATATAATTTAGCTAAATAACCTCTTGTTTGGAGACACTGCTGTAGGTCATTGAATTTTTCAATTATTATAAATAAAACTGAGATAAACATCCTTATGTGTATTATTGTTATTTTTAATCATCATTCAGTTCAGTTCAGTCACTCAGTCACGTCCAACTCTTTGTGACCCCATGAATCGCAGCACGCCAGGCCACCCTGTTCATCACCAACCCCCACAGTTCACGCAGACTCTCATCCATTGAGTCCATGATGTTATCCAGTCCCAGCATCAGAGTCTTTTCCAATGAGTCAACTCTTCGCATCAGGTGGCCAAATTACTGGAGTTTTAGCTTTAGCATCATTCCTTCCAAAGAAATCTCAGGGTTGATCTCCTTCAGAATGGACTGGTTGGATCTCCTTGCAGTCCAAGGGACTCTCAAGAGTCTTCTCCAACACCACAGTTCAAAAGCATCAATTCTTCAGCGCTCAGCCTTCTTCACAGTCCAACTCTCACATCCATTCATGATTACTGAATCCATTTAGTAGTATAAGGTAATAAGCAAAACCACTGAAACTATCGCTGTTAGATGATGGAAAGGTCATGCATGGGCTTCCCAGGTGGCACAGCTGTAAAGAATCCACCTGTCAATGCAGGATACACAGGTTAGATCCCTGGGTTGCGAAGAAACCCTGGAGGAGAAATGGCAACCCAATCCAGTATTCTTGTCAGAAGCATCTCATAAACAGAGGAGTATTTTTGCCAGGAAAATCCCATGGACAGAGGAGCCTGGTAGGCTACAGTCCATGGAGTCAGAGTCAGACACGACCAAGTGACTAAACATACACACACACACACACACACACACACACAAGCAAAGTAATGTCTCTGCTTTTGAATATACTATCTAGGTTGGTCATAACTTTTCTTCAGGGAGTAAGCGTCTTCTAATGTCATGGCTACAGTCACCATCTGCAGTGATTTTGGAGCCCCCCAAAATAAAGTCTGACACTGTTTCCACTGTTTCCCCATCTGTTTGCCATGGAGTGATGGGATTGGATGTCATGATCTTCGTATTCTGAATGTTGAGCTTTAAGCCAACTTTTTCGCTCTCCTCTTTCACTTTCATCCTGAGGCTTTTTAGCTCCTCTTCACTTTCTGCCAGAAGGGTGGTGTCATCTGCATATCTGAGGTGATTGATATTTCTCCTGGCAATCTTGATTCCAGCTTGTGTTTCTTCCAGTCCAGCATTTCTCATGAAGTACTCTGCATAGAAGTTAAAGAAGCAGGGTGACAGTATACAGCCTTGATGTACTCCTTTTCCTATTTGGAACCAGTCTTTTGTTCCATGTCCAGTTCTAACTGTTGCTTCCTAACCTGCATACAGATTTCTCAAGAGGCAACTCAGGTGGTCTGGTATTCCCATCTCTTTCAGAATTTTCCATAGTTTATTGTGATCCACACAGTCAAAGGCTTTGGCATAGTCAATAAAGTAGAAATAGATGTTTTTCTGGACCTCTCTTGCTTTTTCCTTGATCCAGTGGATGTTGGCAATTTGATCTCTGGTTCCTCTGCCTTTTCTAAAACCAGCTTGAACATCAGGGAGTTCACGGTTCACATATTGCTGAAGCCTGGCTTGGAGAATTTTGAGCATTACTTTACTAGCATATATCATATTTTGTGGTAATTCAGTTAGACTTGGCCTAATTTTATCATCATGCAATTTTCTAGTCAAATCAATAATGTAATCTTGCTTATGACCTAGGTATGTGTAGTCTTTACCATGGTTTTCCAAACTCACATTTATGTAACCAGAGCTGAACTATTTCAGATATTTTCTTTAAGTATAAATTCCCAAGAGAAGTTCTGAATGTTTAGTTCTATAATGGACCTGGGCATCTAAATTTTCGGAATAAAACTACACTAGTAGATTCAGACATACAGGTTTTGGAAACACCAAACTCATTATCTGCAGAAAGTACATAATTATGGTAGGAGAGTAGAAAGGTTAGTTTTAGAAACATATCTAGTATATATGCGGTAATGATACACCCACCTGTTTCTTTTCAATGATGTCAACATTCATTTCTCAACTACAGGGTATAGCAAATGTGTTCTTATTGGCCATGACTGGGGAGGCATGATTGCTTGGCTGATTGCCATCTGTTATCCAGAAATGGTGATGAAGCTTATTGTTATTAACTTTCCTCATCCAAATGTATTTACAGGTGAGTTTAAATTTCCATTAAGACATCTTTGATAGCATGACAACTCACTGTTGTCACTGACACTTTGGATTAAAAACAGTAAAAGTCAATTAATGTAATATTTTTTAAATTAAGTGACTAAACTATGATATTAGCACACAGTAATATCAGTTATCTTGGCTTTAAATGTTCCTGAAGAGTCAAAGGAAGTATAGCTTTATATTTGCTTGAATAATCTTATTTTTTTAGAAGACATTTTACTGCTAACTTGGGAAGAGTTAAAGGAAAAATGCAGTAACATTATTTGACAGTAAAGAATCTTGACAGCCTAGAAATAAATTTTCCTCTTGCTTGACTGCTTTGAATATCAAGAATGGCAACATTCTTTAAAATAGTTTTTTCCTGTGGTCATGTATGGATGTGAGAGTTGGACTGTGAAGAAGGCTGAGCACAGAAGAATTGATGCTTTTGAACTGTGGTGTTGGAGAAGACTCTTGAGAGTCCCTTGGATTGCAAGGAGATCCAACCAGTCCATCCTGAAGGAGATCAGCCCTCGGATTTCTTTGGAAGGAATGATGCTAAAGCTGAAACTCCAGTACTTTGGCCACCTGATGCAAAGAGTTAACTCATTGGAAAAGACTCTGATGCTGGGAGGAATTGGGGGCAGGAGGATAAGGGGACAACCGAGGATGAGATGGCTGGATGGCATCACGGACTCGATGGACGTGAGTCTGAGTGAACTGTGGGGGTTGGTGATGGACAGGGAGGCCTGGCGTGCTGCGATTCATGGGGTCGCAAAGAGTCGGACACGACTGAATGACTGAATTGAACTGAACTGAACCCATCATGATATCGATGAATAGTCACCATGGTGAGAGGTGGTACTGGTATTAGAAAACGTAACCGTGACTTAATGCTATGCACATGTGCTCAGTTGTTCAGTGGTGTTCAACTCTGTGACCCCATGGACTGTAGCCTGTCAAGCTCCTCTATTCATGGGATTCTCCAGGCAAGAATACCAGAGTGGGTTGACATTCCCTCCTCCAGAAGATCTTCCTGACTCAGGGACCGAACTTTGGCCTCCTACATCTCCTGCATGGGCAGGCAGATTCTTTGTCACTGGACCACCTGGGAAATTGGACCTAATGCTATGAAAATGTTAGTCACTCAGTCGTGTCCAACTCTTTGTGACCTCATGGACTGTAGCCCACCGGGCTCCTCTGTCCATGGAATTCTCCAGGCAGGAATACTGAAGTGGATAACCATTCCCTTCTCCAGGGGACCTTCCTCACCCAGGGATTGAACCCAGGCCTCCTGCATTGCAGGCAGAGTCTTTACCATCTGAGCCACTAGGGAATACTATGGACATGATCAAATTTCTTTGTTCACTAAAATTTGGTTTGCACTTTTATTCCATCTAACTTTAGCATTATCCAGCCTTTTCACACCAGACTTCCCAGGATCAGATTGTCCTAACTCTTTTCATGTTAAAGCCTGAGTTTTATGCTCCCCACTCTCCAGTCCCATGATTAACACTCCTCACTTTCACCGTTTAGAAATCATTGTATATATTTACTTGCACATAAATAAGAGCTGAAAAGAGTCTTTCAGGCACTTTGCATGTTTTTTGGGAAAAATAAAAGGACCTTTTTAAAGGTTCAACATAACAAAGAGCCAATCTGTACTCATCAGACATGCATTTCTTTATTCAGAAATTTGTATACGGCACAATATGTCCCTAAGTGGAACCGAGATTTATGTACCAAGGGAAGACTGTGAGGGGAAAAACAAGAGCATGCAACACATGATTCAGTCACTCTGAAACATCTGAAACATCTTTCTCCTTTGTCTAATGCTATAAGGAGCCAGCACTGTATTCCTTTCCAGATCCTATCTAAGAATTATGAGGGAGGTCATGTCCTTGAAAGGAGACTGTGGCCAAGTGAAAATCCGCTTCATGTACATTTCTAGAATATTAATGTTTGATATGAACAACGAGTGTTTCCTCAAAATCAGATAAAATGCCAGGTAAACAGTGCTTCGGTACATCTGAGCTTTTTCCCCTGCCATAACCCCATCAGATTGCCATTCCACAGACTCGTATATCGATTTGCAGGAATTCTAGCTGAAAACCAAAGATACTAAGAGAACGAAAGGGTTTATTGTATGTTTTAAAAGAATCAATATAGCATCAGGATGAAGAATAGACCAAAAGGAAGCAGAGTGGGAGAGAAGGGCCAGGTAGACAGTGAGCTCTCATCATAGAACAGGAAATACATAAATGTGGCTCAGGCTTGCGGGATAACATTGTTGCTGTTGTTATTCTTGTTGTCATTCACTGGCTAACTCACGTCTGACTCTGCAGCCCCAGGGACTGCAGCCTGCCAGGGCTCCTTTGTCCTCCACTATCTCTAGGAGTCTGCTCAAATCATGTCCATTGAGTCAGTGATGCTATCTAATCATCTCATTCTCTGCAACTCCCTTCTCCCGCCTTCAGTCTTTCCCAGCATCAGGGTCTTTTCCAGTGATTCAGCTCTTCACATCAGGTGGCCAAAGTATTGGAGCTTCAACTTCAGCAACAGTCCTTCCAGTGAATATTCAGGATTTATTTCCTTTAGGATTGACTGATCTGATCTCCTTGCAGTCCAAGGAACTCTCGAGAGTCTTCTCTAGCACCACAATTCAAAAGAATCAAATTAATATATTAAACACACACACATGTATTTAGTGAGTAGCTACATTCTTACTGCAGCTGTTAGTAATTGTCCTTCGCTCTTTCACAGTAGCATATTGGACACCTTCAGGGGCAAATCCTAAAGAAGTCAGTCTTGAAAATAAAGAGAGTAAAAGAAGTATTTATTAGAGACATCAAAGGCAATACACTGCTGAGAAATAAACTCCACATAATTAGTCTAAGCAAATCCTAAAAAAAATAAATATCAGCCATCCCAGCATGTTGCAGGGGGGTGGGGGCAGGGATAAAAATCCAGAGTTGCTACAATTGATTATTTAAAATGCCCAGTTTTCAACAACAACAACAACAACAACAAAGATAAGCAAAGAAACAGGCAACAAGGGTGGCTCATCTGAAAGAGAAAATTTCT
Source organism: Madoqua kirkii (assembly GCA_006408675.1). Classification (NCBI taxonomy): domain Eukaryota; kingdom Metazoa; phylum Chordata; class Mammalia; order Artiodactyla; family Bovidae; genus Madoqua; species Madoqua kirkii. Next base: position 34,543 of record SJYC01090856.1, on the reverse strand, counting down.
CAATCATGCCTGACTCTTTGCAACCCCACGGAATTCTCCAGTCCAGGATACGGGTGGGAAGCCTTTCTCTTCTCCAGGGGATCTTCCCAAACCAGGGATTGAACCCAGGTCTCCCGCACTGTGGGCAGATTCTTTACCAGCTGAGCCAGAAAGGGAGCTCTTCTGAGAGTACTCAACCGTTAGACTTATCAGACAGTCTGATAAGAAGCCATTATAAATATCTTCAAAGAACTAAAAGGAAATCACTTTTAAAGAAATAAAGTGACAGTTATTCATCAAATAGAGAACATCAATAAAGAGATAGAAATCATTTTAAACAAAACAAAACAACCAAATAAAATTCTGGAGCTGAAGAGTAAAATTAAAAAAAAAAAAATCACTAAAGGGCCTCAGCAGCAATTTTGAGATGACAGAAGAAATAATTAACAAAATTGAAGACAGAGCAATAAAGAATACCAAAAAGCAGCAAGTAAAAAGAAGAAAGAATAATCCAATAACCTAGCGTGAGACTCAAGTGTCAACATTTCTAACAACTCCCGGGTGAGACTGATGCCATGGGTCTGTGGAGTACTTGAGTAGTCAGACTCTAAATTCAGTGAACTTTGGGCTTCCCCAGACTTCCCTCATAGCTCAGTTATGGTAGAGAATCAGCCTGCAGTTCGGGAGACCTGGGTTTGATCCCTGGATTGGGAAGATCCCCGGAAGAAGGGAAAGCCTACCTACCCCAGTATTCTGGCCTGGAGAATCCCACGGACTGTAGTGGCAGTCCCAATAGCTCAGACGGTAAAAAAATAAATAAATAAAATCTGCATGCAATGCAGGATACCCAAGTTTGATACCTGGGTTGGGAAGATCCCCCAGAGAAGGAAAAGGCAACCCACTCCACAATTCTTGCTTGGACAGAGGAGCCTGGTGGGCTACAGTCCATGGAGTTGCAAAGAGTCTGATATGACTGAGTGACTAATATTTTTTTTGGACTCTTTAAATATATATATAAATTCTTAAGAAGCTTAAACTATTTTCAAATATTTTAAGAGCATCTATGTCTATTCCGACAATCTCTATTTTTAAAAGAGTTTATTAAAACATATTTAGTGAAATCTCTTTTTTGTTAAAGGGACAAATTGCTTCTATTCTTCCATAAGAGTAAATTTCTTTTCAATATATTTATAATTGACATACTAACTCAACCTGACTTTCCCATCTTAATTTGAACAGCTGATGTCTTATTGTGCTTCTAATTTGCTTCATCTTAGCATCTTCTTTTAAGCTGAATTAATCCATTTCATGAGAAATAGATGGGGAAACAGTGTCAGACTTTATTTTAGGGGGTTCCAAAATCACTGCAGATGGTGATTGCAGCCATGAAATTAAAAGACGCTTACTCCTTGGAAGAAAAGTTATGACCAACCTAGATAGCATATTCAAAAGCAGAGACATTACTTTGCTAACAAAGGTCCGTCTAGTCAAGGCTATGGTTTATCCAGTGGTCATGTACGGATGTGAGAGTTGGACTGTGAAGAAAGCTGAGTGTCGAAGAATTGATACTTTTGAACTGTGGTATTGGAGAAGACTCTTGAGAGTCCCTTAGACTTTGACAAAATCCAACCAGTCCATCCTGAAGGAGATCAGCCCTGAGATTTCTTTGGAAGGAATGATGCTAAAGCTGAAACTCCAGTACTTTGGCCACCTGATGCAAAGAGTTAACTCATTGGAAAAGACTCTGATGCTGGGAGGAATTGGGGGCAGGAGGATAAGGGGACAACCGAGGATGAGATGGCTGGATGGCATCACGGACTCGATGGACGTGAGTCTGAGTGAACTCTGGGAGTTGGTGATGGACAGGGAGGCCTGGTGTGCTGCGATTCATGTGGTCGCAAAGAGTCGGACATGACTGAGTGACTGAACTGAACTGAATCAATCCATTGAGATAACGGTGATCAAAATTCAATGATACCTACAAAGGAGCATGCAGCGTCAGTCAGAGAATGTCATAAATATAACAGATCATTACCCATAAACAAGAGCTCATTTAGCCACTTTGACCAATGCCATGTGCTAACTTGGACTTGTCTTACAGAGAGGCAGAAGGCAAGCAAGAAGGAGATCGCATACAAAAATTACTAGCAGCAGTTTGCCTGCCAAGAAATAAACTCACTGAAAATTAACTAGGTTCCTTTCTTTGAATTATTACCTATTCTTGTACTAATGCACAGTGCATTAGCCTCAAGACTCTTGGATCAATAGTTCAGTTGTATAGATTATAAAATATTTGTGTACTCTTTTGGTAGTTGACATTTTATTCCTCAGATTGAAGTTAGAGTGATTTCAACTTAGCAAAGACTTGGACTTTAAATCAGAAACATTTATCCCAAATTACTGTGCTTAAGATTTGACATATCAAATATCTTTTCAAATGGCTTTCCTTGGGCAATAGGAGATTGTACAAAACATATTAACATGATTTTCTACCTACCTTGAAAAGGCTTTGATGATGAATCTGTACATAACCCAGAAGGGCCTTGGCCTTTCCTGCTTCAAAAATTTTTTATGTTAAAATTTTGCAGCTGACACTATGCAGAAAGAAAATAGATCAACATGAAAATAGAGGGCAATTTTTGCCCCTTGTCATTAAATCTGGTTGACAGTAGTCGGATGGAAAGAATTGAAATTTCATGTCTGTAACAGAGAAATGAGAAAATTAATATTCCCTATCATTCTAGGTAGACATTTTACTGTATATATGTTTGTATCATCAAGATAATGAGCTACCTTACTTATGTCAGAGTTTTGTAGAGGTCAAATGCAATAATAGGTAGAAAGGTACTTTGTAAATTTTAACTGTACATAGCAGACACATTATTAGAGCATCACAGAATATAAACAGAGAAACTTAATTGAAAATTCAAGGTTAGGGCATATTAAACCAATTTTCAAAAGAAAGGAAAGCAGAGAAATTCTGTCCTTTTTTCATTCAGAGTTGCTGTTTTTCAATATTTCAATTGATTAAATTCAATTAATTAAATTGAATTGAAGGTGTTCTTGAAATGCACATGCAATATACCAACTAAAGATAAAATTGGTTATATTTCAAAGGAATTAATATGACAAAAATGTTCAGAAAATAGCAGACAGGTACAACTAAGGTGGGCCAAAATCTAGTTCTAAGAATTTTCACTAAATAACAAAAATTGTCTGCAATTATTACTATGACTTGGAGGATCTATATGACAAAATAAAATAGAAACTCAAGAAAACTATAGTTATTCCTATGGTTGAGACTCTCTCTCCAGGGGAGCCTACCAACCTGGGTCTCCTACATTGCAAGCTGTCTCATGCATTCCAAGCAGATTCTTTACTGCCTGAGCCACCAGCATAGCCTAAGGTCACATATTGACGAATATTTATGTGATGTTCAAGGTAGTTTTGTTTTTAATCCTTCTGGATAACTCCAACCTGTGATAAGAAATGGGAGGCTGACCTCTAGGGTCAGGATCAATGTTGGCTTACCACTGAGTCTGCCAATGAGGAACACTAGCAGGTGTCTGGAGGGGGCAAGGAGAATGGAGACTAGACATTTAGTCACTTGACTGCATTTCACAGGCTTGCTGCAGCTTTTGCCTGGGCAGTTCACACTTTGAGCCCACTTTCTTTCTCCCCACGTTCCATGCCCACATGCCCCTCTAGCCGCTTCAGATGTGGAGGGGTACCTGCTCTAGGCTGCTCTCCTGTCTCTTGATGTTTCTCTACACTTTGCCTTTATCTTCACAAGGCATCTCTTTATTAAGCTCTCTGAAGATCACGCAGTTAGAATGTGCCATCTGCTTTCTGTGAGACCTGACTAAACTCTGAAAAAAGTCCCAACCCCAAGCTTTGCCAAATGAATGATATTTATAGAGTTTAGATATGTATAAGCCACACACACACAAAAAAAAAAGGTGAAAAAATGGGGATTTTTTTGGTATGCAAAGTATAGCTTAGAATATGGTGTATAAAACATAGTTAAAGCTTTATGACATTGAAAGAATCTGTATATTCAGGAAGGAAACGAAATCAATCCATTGAGATAACGGTGATCAAAATTCAATGATACCTACAAAGGAGCATGCAGCGTCAGTCAGAGAATGTCATAAATATAACAGATCATTACCCATAAACAAGAGCTCATTTAGCCACTTTGACCAATGCCATGTGCTAACTTGGACTTGTCTTACAGAGAGGCAGAAGGCAAGCAAGAAGGAGATCGCATACAAAAATTACTAGCAGCAGTTTGCCTGCCAAGAAATAAACTCACTGAAAATTAACTAGGTTCCTTTCTTTGAATTATTACCTATTCTTGTACTAATGCACAGTGCATTAGCCTCAAGACTCTTGGATCAATAGTTCAGTTGTATAGATTATAAAATATTTGTGTACTCTTTTGGTAGTTGACATTTTATTCCTCAGATTGAAGTTAGAGTGATTTCAACTTAGCAAAGACTTGGACTTTAAATCAGAAACATTTATCCCAAATTACTGTGCTTAAGATTTGACATATCAAATATCTTTTCAAATGGCTTGCCTTGGGCAATAGGAGATTGTACAAAACATATTAACATGATTTTCTACCTACCTTGAAAAGGCTTTGATGATGAATCTGTACATAACCCAGAAGGGCCTTGGCCTTTCCTGCTTCAAAAATTCATTATGTTAAAATATTTGCAGCTGACACTATGCAGAAAGAAAATAGATCAACATGAAAATAGAGGGCAATTTTTGCCCCTTGTCATTAAATCTGGTTGACAGTAGTCGGATGGAAAGAATTGAAATTTCATGTCTGTAACAGAGAAATGAGAAAATTAATATTCCCTATCATTCTAGGTAGACATTTTACTGTATATATGTTTGTATCATCAAGATAATGAGCTACCTTACTTATGTCAGAGTTTTGTAGAGGTCAAATGCAATAATAGGTAGAAAGGTACTTTGTAAATTTTAACTGTACATAGCAGACACATTATTAGAGCATCACAGAATTAAACAGAGAAACTTAATTGAAAATTCAAGGTTAGGGCATATTAAACCAATTTTCAAAAGAAAGGAAAGCAGAGAAATTCTGTCCTTTTTTCATTCAGAGTTGCTGTTTTTCAATATTTCAATTGATTAAATTCAATTAATTAAATTGAATTGAAGGTGTTCTTGAAATGCACATGCAATATACCAACTAAAGATAAAATTGGTTATATTTCAAAGGAATTAATATGACAAAAATGTTCAGAAAATAGCAGACAGGTACAACTAAGGTGGGCCAAAATCTAGTTCTAAGAATTTTCACTAAATAACAAAAATTGTCTGCAATTATTACTATGACTTGGAGGATCTATATGACAAAATAAAATAGAAACTCAAGAAAACTATAGTTATTCCTATGGTTGAGACTCTCTCTCCAGGGGAGCCTACCAACCTGGGTCTCCTACATTGCAAGCTGTCTCATGCATTCCAAGCAGATTCTTTACTGCCTGAGCCACCAGCATAGCCTAAGGTCACATATTGACGAATATTTATGTGATGTTCAAGGTAGTTTTGTTTTTAATCCTTCTGGATAACTCCAACCTGTGATAAGAAATGGGAGGCTGACCTCTAGGGTCAGGATCAATGTTGGCTTACCACTGAGTCTGCCAATGAGGAACACTAGCAGGTGTCTGGAGGGGGCAAGGAGAATGGAGACTAGACATTTAGTCACTTGACTGCATTTCACAGGCTTGCTGCAGCTTTTGCCTGGGCAGTTCACACTTTGAGCCCACTTTCTTTCTCCCCACGTTCCATGCCCACATGCCCCTCTAGCCGCTTCAGATGTGGAGGGGTACCTGCTCTAGGCTGCTCTCCTGTCTCTTGATGTTTCTCTACACTTTGCCTTTATCTTCACAAGGCATCTCTTTATTAAGCTCTCTGAAGATCACGCAGTTAGAATGTGCCATCTGCTTTCTGTGAGACCTGACTAAACTCTGAAAAAAGTCCCAACCCCAAGCTTTGCCAAATGAATGATATTTATAGAGTTTGATATGTATAAGCCACACACACAAAAAAAAAAAAGGTGAAAAAATGGGGATTTTTTTGGTATGCAAAGTATAGCTTAGAATATGGTGTATAAAACATAGTTAAAGCTTTATGACATTGAAAGAATCTGTATATTCAGGAAGGAAACGAAGAATACTTGCCAGCTAGCAGCCATCAGACCGCAGTCAGTGTGTACAGAGCGCCCTGAAGAGACTCAGGTTGTGAAAGCACAGAACACTGGCCCCTGCATTAAAGCCTTATTAAGTGAATACGTTATCTCAGTGGATCACTCTGCAATTTAAAAGAACTTTGTTGATGAACAACTGACATGTAGAGAAACTGAAAGAGGAGATGATCTCTTTTGAACAGTTTTCTCAGCAACATCTGTTTTCTTTTGCTATAGCTTTGTTTTGAAACACAAAATTTATGAAATGTTCACAGCACAAAGTAGCCTTAAATCTCCCAGTTTATATTATAGTTAAGAGATACAGACATCACAAACTAGGCCACTGGATTCCACCACCATCATGCTTCCCTTGGATAAATGGCTCCAATATTTAGATTCCCAGCTAAGTAATCTCTGTTCCTACAATGTAGCACTTTTTTGTGTGTTAAGTTTGCATGCTTGAAGAGTCAAATGAGTAATGTTTATATTTTAGCCATTTCTACTGAGCATCCAATAAAGATGTTGGCCAGAACAAATCAGAACCAGTCCTAGTATACAACATCAAATGTCAAATCTGTTCATTTCTCGGAAGTACAGCTAAGTTCATTGGGCTGAATCCAACGAAGACTGCACCTACACCAAGACTCCTACCCTAGGAACCTGTGGGAGACATTCTCAGCTCAGTTTAATGAGGTCAGTTTAGAAGATCTCAGTCTTATTTACTGGTCTCCTGTCCCTCCAGCATCTTGCAAATTGCTTGTTTGCATTTGTGTGTATGTGTTAGTCGCTCAGTCATCTCCGACTCTTTGCGACCACATGGACTAGAGCCCGCCAGACTACTCTGTCCATGGGATTTCCAGGCAAGAAGACTGGAGTGGGTTGCCATTTCCTTCTCCAAGTGATCTTCCCAAGCCAGGGACTGAACCTGAGTCTCTCACATTGCCAGGAGACTCTTTACTGTCTGAGCCACCATGGAAGCATTGCTTACTTGTGGTACTCTAAAAAAGTAAAAAAAGAAAGACTTAAAATTTCCATCCCAGTGCTGTTACCACTGAATTACTTGAAAAAAATTTTGTTTCCCATTATGTTTTTCCTAGGAACACTTCTATGATCTTTTTTTTTTCATTTTTATTTGGAATCAGAGGGTAATTGCTTTACAATGTTGTTAGTTCCTGCTATACGACAGCATGAGTCAGCTATAAGTATGTACATATCCCCTCCTGCACATGCCTCCCATCCCACCCACCATCTCGGCCCTCCAGGTGATCACAGAGCACTGGGCTGAGCTCCCTGTATTACACAGCAGCTTCCCACTAGCTAGCTATTTTACATGTGATATTGTGTATATTTCAGTGCTACTCTCTCAGTTTGTCCCATTCTCTCCTTCCCTCACTGTGTCCTCACATTCATTCCTCACATCAGTGTCTCTTCTCCTGCTCTGCACATAGGTATAGCAGTACCATTTTTCTGGATTCCATATATATGCGATATTGTTGTTTACTTGCTAAGTTGTGTCTGACTCCTTGGGACCCCATGGACTGCAGCCTACCAGGCTCCTCTGTCCATGGGATTTCGGCTAGCCTGGGAAATGGGTTGCCATTTCCTTCTCCAGGGGATCTTTCCGAACCAGGGGTTGAATCCACATCTCCTGTACCGGTGGGCAGATTCTTCACCATTGAGTCACCAGGGAAGCCCATATATGCATTAATATACAATATTTGTCTTCCTCTCTCTGACTTTTGACTAGCCAGGATTTCTTCCTTGAAATTCTTGTGGCCCAATCTTTTGTTTCCGCTGAGTCTTTCATAATAGCATCCCATTGAGTGTGGTTCATTATATGCAAGGTTTGTATTTAATCAACTTGCAGAGAATTTAAGGGCCTCAACCCGCTTACTGCCACGCACTGTCCTGAGAGCACACTCCCCATTTGGTTTGTAACAGGTGATATCACAGCCTTAGGAATGGCAATAAACACTCCAGTAACCATCTCCAGAAAGGAGACAAGGTTTTTTCATCTATTACCCATGACACCTTACAGAGTCCCTTTCCCTGTGTGGTACTTAAAGTAGAGAATCAGGAGATCATTCTTGGTGCCCTGGCAACACGACACTCTGACCAGGGAAGAAAGAGCCAGTTATGACCCTCCAAGAAAGGACATCTACACACTGACCACATAGACATTTCAAATAGGGAAAGCATGTATTACATATACACATATATTCAACACTTCTGCTACTTACAACATCAACTTAGAAATGTGCGACAGGGTCCACAGGAATGATAAGACAAGTCAGGTTAGCTAAGGAGTCTCAAGGCAAGGGGGAGAGTCAAAGGGGAAAATAGGGATGAGAGACTGGGAAACAGAGGGATCTTCTCACCTTGGCAGAGAAAACATGGAGAGTCATCATTCCAGCCTGGGCTAGCCTGTGAAGTTTAACTCTAGGACATGGAGGAAAATAAAGAATGGCTTGGTCACAAAGTACGAAGGATAGAGAACCATGGAGGAGGGGCTTCTGCCCAATACAGGGCCTGCTGGTCTTCAAGCAGCCCCCGTGGAAGATTCCCTTCCACGGATGGGAAAGGAGAAATCAAGGGCACGTACTGCTGCGCTAGGAGGTTGGAGCAGCAACCTCCCAGCTTGAACCCAGAATCCTCATACTTCCTCAAGTCCTATCACGCTTCAGGAGCCCTATGGGGGGTGAGACACACTGTTAGGTACAGTCGTGTTTAGGCAGAAAGAGTCACCACGTCCATGCTTGACCAGGGCAAGACTGTAGTTTGATTTTCCAGATTCCGTGTGTGTGTGTGTGTGTGTGTGAGACAGCATACACGCACACACACACACACAATGCAGATTGTGAATAGAAAGGGTTGTCACAAGATAACTATTGATATCAGATTGCAGCTTGCTCCCTGATGTTAGAAGTCAAGAGTAACACTGCTTCCCTTTATTTTAAATTCGTTAGTTTGGGAAACCCTTGAGCAGCCAGCCAACTGCAATTGTGGCATGGCTTTGTGCATAAACCCAGAAGCTTCTCCCCGGCCACCTGCACCACATCCCACAGTTTAGAGAGCATCAGTAAGAGCAGGAAGTAAATGAGGCACCCAGGGGCACATCTGCAGAAAGTGCTCACTCCCAGGTTCCATCCTGGTCCCTCCCCAACAACTCAGCACTGCTCATGGGAACAAGAGACCTTCAAGATGCTCCTAAAAAAGGAGGGAACCTCTCAGCAAATACATTTTTTAAATCTTGTATTATTAACAGACTGTTAAGAAACTTACTTGGCAAACAAGCTTATTAAAAACTTAAGTCTAACAATGAAAGAAATCTGCTTCACTTTGCCTAAGCCAGCATTTTCCAGACTTTTTTGCTGACTTTATTTTTTTGCAAGGAATTTGTGTTGACATCCTATAAACATGCTCTGGAAGTGCTAGGTTTGGGTTATGTTAATGTGGTTCTGAGAACTTTCAAAACAGATGCCTCACTGGAATCTACTTGTGTGCTGTTAACACTGGGTAATTTCCCACTTTAACGTCTTATGAAATAGTAGAAAGAGAGTGTTTTCTTCCCACAGTCAGAAGTTCGAAGTCCCAACCTTCTAGATGCTTGCAGACTACCATGATTAGCATATTTCTTTAATTTTCTTTGTAGACATCTGTATGTAATTAACATTCATTCTCACCTGGTCCTCCACAATGTTGAGTAACTCCAAACTTACCCTAAACTCATCCTCAGACTTGTTCTGATCAGCATTTTTATCCACTGCATAATAATGACATTGACTTCATGTTGAACAAACTTGCAAATGAAATAGAGTTGGGAGAAATGAAAGAGCTAGTTTATTTGAGAGTGGATTATACCCCTACTAGACACAAAAATTGCTGAATTGAAAAAGGGTGAAATTTAACCGTAATAAACACAGATTGTGCAATGGGCTCCAAAAAAATTCCAAAAATCTACAAGGCAAACAGGACGAAGTTAGAAGCAGTATTTGAAAGATCTAGGGAGGCTTAGTGTGACTCAATGTAAGAGAGTATTTCTAAGATTATAGTGAAAACACACGTAACAAGGAGATTGAGTATCTTCCATGAGAGACATATGACAACATTCTGTGACCCATCACAGAAATAGTGTAATGTAAGTGGTGATAACTGAACTAGATGGTAAAAGTTAAACTATACTAACAGAATTAATTCCATGTAACACATGGTCTGCAAGGAGACCCAACCAGTCAATCCTAAAGAAAATCAGTCCTGAATATTCATTGGAAAGACTGATGCTGAAGCTCCAATACTTTGTTGGCCACCTGATGCGAAGAACTGACTCATTTTAAAGACCCTGATGCTAGGAAAGATTGAAGGCAACAGAAGGGGATGACAGAGGATGAGATAGTTGGATGGCATGACCGACTCAATGGACATGAGTTGGAGTAAGATCTGGGAGTCAGTGATGGACAGGGAAGCCTGGCGTACTGCAGTCCATGGGGTGGCAAAGAGTCAGAAACAACTGAGCGACTGAACTGAGATGAACACATGGTCTAGGAAGTAGGGTGGGGCTTTGCTTGGCAAAAGATTAACCTGGTTAGAGATCCTTAATCATCATTATACACAAAAAGGTCTTGAGAAAGTAAGAATCAAGAAGAAAAAGTAGCAAATCAAAAAGTGCGCAGACCGTGTTCTAGTGGAGGTGACTTCCCTCAGCTTAATTGCATTGTTGATGTTTGTTAGCAAGCACACACGCAGCGGGGACAGACACAGAGAGCGCGAGGTTCCCTGGGATGCCTTCTGTGTGAACTGCAGAAGACTCATCGTGTAAATGAGGAGCCTTTTTCTGAAACTGCGTGGGACTTCTCCTGGAGTCCCATGTCCCTTGATTTTGCCTCAAATCCAAAGCGACCCCAGGAGAGAGCCTTGTTTGCTGGTGAATCGACACTACAAGTGTTGTCAGTCACTGGCACATGCACCCAGATGCTGAACACCAGGTGTGGAGCCTGCCCAAACTGGAAAAGAGAAGACTTGGAATCACACAAGAGCAAGAAAGGGTTCTGCTTCACCGGCTCCATGACTGCTAAGAAGAAAGGCAGACTGGTTGCTCTCTGTTGCCACCAGGTCTAGAACAGGAAGGAAGAAAGCAGGCTTAGGTGGCTGCAGAGGCGATAGGGTTAAGCTAGGGATTAAGAAGGATTTGTTCATTATAAAGTCTGTTTGGTCCTGTCCGTCTTTTCTGGGTGCTTTGGGCATTTAACCATGAGACTGTATGGATGAAGCAGCAGGCTCTGCCTGAAGGATTCAATTCTCGGACACTGCACATTTTTTCCCGCATTGTTCTGGACATGCAAATACTCTAACTTGAATCTTCTAATAAAGCAGATAACTAACATAATCCATTCACTTTCAAGGGACTGCTAGAGATGACATGGTGCTCTCTTAAATCATTGCAGACAGAACCTAAACTAGTCCTTATCTGGAAGGAGCAGAACAAATTCAATCAGAGTCGTTTGTGTTCTTTTCCAAACAGATGATCTTATAAAATCATGCACAGGAGGTTTTAATCAGGAGGTGTGAGTGAGAGAAGCCGTAAATCCCAAGCTCAATATACCCACAAGTGTCCTGAATAACCTCAGCTTCATCCTCAGAAATGCCTGGAATTCAATAACTCAGTGTGTGTGTGTGTGTGTGTGTGTGTGTGTGTGTTTATGCTAAAGGAGAGGAAGAGGGATAGTGAGAACTTCTACAACTACATCCCTTAAAAGTCTAATTTACCCTCCTTGGAGAAGAGCAGTCACAGGAAGCGATGGAAGAGCTGGACTTGTTAGATAAGCATCAGTGCATATATTAAGAGATGGGACAACGTCATCACTGAAAGCAAAAAAGATGCCCTTTTGCACCTGTGGGCCTGTGGAGCATTGTCAGCTACCTGGGAGTTAAGGGCAGCTGATCCAGCTGAGATCTAGTGAGAATCTCAGAGGGTCTCATTGCAACAGGACAGTCTGCAGTTGCGGCCGACCCACTGGCAACATCCCATCTATCAGACACAAAAGTGTGGTCTATTGAGAAACGAGCAAAATGTCCCTCAGTGGACATTGTCAGGATTAGCCTCAGAGACCCTAAAGTGTATCCGTTTACAACATCAATTAAGCTTTCCTTTTGCAAAAGCAAGATAGCTGGGTGGTTTTACAAAGTATATAACTGGAACACTCTTCTTGCCCAAAAGAGTGAACAGCCCTTTGGGAGAGAAAAGTCATTCGCAGACAGAATAGAATTACTATCATGTGTAATAAGTAATACTTTTTCTGTCCAGGGAACATCCTGGTTTATGCACCCAAAAATAGCGTATTTTGAGACATCTGTACCTTCGTTTTCAATCCTCAGCTTTCCGTTTATTAAACATTCATGAGTCCTAAGAGAGCCCCGAGAGACAGAAAAATAAGTGTGCTCTTGTCCGAAAATGGATTTGAAAGGTTAGAAGAGATGCCAAGACAGACGATCATCGGTGTGCTTTTGCTTTGGGGTTCAAGAGCCTGAATTACCGCCTGTTCTCAAAACTGCAGCTCCAGAGTTTATTGGTCTGGGCTGGTGCGGGTGTTCTGACTAAGATGTTTCTGGAATGCCAAGCAGTACAGAGCCTGTGCACACTCCAATCTTCCCTCATTATTCCTAGAAGATCCCTGCAGTCACCTCGAGAGCCCTTATTTCTCTCAGTCCGGCAGCTCCGACTTCCTCGTTCTCTCCTGAGGCAGATCTCCTGAATTAAAACCGCCTGCCAGGGATGGAGTGACGGGGAGAGGGCAGACCATGAGTCGTGGTGATAAAGGTGCGTGCCCCGGTTTGAACAGACCAGATGAAGGCAGCAAGGTAGAAAGGCACCCAGGCTGCTGCTCTGAAAACCAAGAAGCATATCAGCGGAGGAGGAAAGGCAAATGAATTCCCCGGGATTTACAGCAAAGGCACACAGAAGAACAGAGAAATGGGGCAGCCTGCAATTCAGTGCAGTTATGGTGGTGGTGGCCCCGTCAAGGTCACCCACAAAAGCCTCAAAGCCTAGGACAAGCGCTGCTGAGACAGGAAAACGGGGGAGATGCTAGTCTCTGTGAGCAAAAATGACTTTGAAAGGGTTAGAGGTGAAGAGCCATGAGAAGAAGTTCTTGGTCGAGTGATGGGGAAAGGAGAAAGAAATCACAGACACATGCCAAAGAAATAAAGTTAAAAATAGCAGCACTGTGGGGATGAAGGATGAGGCATACAGACTCCTAATGTTAAATTCCAGAGGAAATCTTCAAAACTTTAACAGACACTTGGCATGGATCAGATGGTAAAAAATCTGCCTGTAATGCAGAAGACCCAGGTTCAATCCCTGGGTCAGGGAGATCCTCTGGAGAAGGGAACGGCAACCCACTCCAGTATTCTGACCTGGAGAATTCCACGAACAGAGAAGCCTGGTGGGCTACAGTCCATACTGTTGCAAAGAGTTCGACACGACTGAGTGACTAACACTTTCACTGGTCACTTGGCATGGATCGTTTATAGCTTGGTTTGCAATCCAAGATATTAAAGTGATCTTGAATGTGTCCTAACTTCTCTACAGAATCTTACCACCTGTAATCTATTTGAGGCTAGAACTTGGCTCTGTGTGTGTGTGTGTGTGTCCACTTCATGCATTTAGAAAACATTTTTTAGGAAAAGCACCACTTTGCAAATACTTTTAGTATTGCCAAGACCACAGCATCTGACTCTGGATTAGAATTCCTGCTTCAGCCTCTGACTCTCATCAACAACAGTGAAGGGTCTGGGATTGTATCCATTTGCAAGTGAACATGTTAACTTGCCATGTTTTTCACAGATTCAGGCAGAAAACACAACTCCCGGGTCAGAGACAAGAGATGTGATCCCCCAGCATGACAGGCAGCATGAACTTCAGAACATTCATGTCAGTTTCTCTTGGTCCCCAAGTCCCAGTGGGCAAGGCAAGATGGAACCAGATGGCTACACACTTATGGTGCATTGTTGCAATGGAGGTACCTTGACCTGAGGGAATCTGAACCTTTTATAATGTGGAATAAGGATGTCATATTCCTGGGCTTCCCAAGTGGTTCAGTGGTAAAGAATCTGCCTGCCAATGCAGGAGACGCAGTTTCAATTTCTGGGTTAAGAAGATCACTTAGAGGAAGAAATGGCAATGTAATCCAGTATTCTTGCCTGGGACAAATGGGGGAGCCTGGTGGGCTACAGTTCTTGGGGTTGCAAAAGAGTTGGACATATCTCTGTGACTAAAACAACAATGACAATAACAACAAATTCCTTATTCCAGAAGAATATACTATCTTTTTCTACCAAGGCCGTTTGCTGAACAAAAATGCTATTTTGAGATAGTATGAGATGAAGACAGTCAATCTGACTTCTCACAAGACGTGCAGAAATGTGAGAGATCAATCATCACTTCCCACCTGCTCTAATCCTTACAAAGAATCTTCACAGCATCTTTACAGATTTAAATCCTCTAATCTTTCCAGAAGTCTCTTCTCCTTTCTGGACATCATGGTTTCATATTTTTAAATAAAGAGGTTAAACTGGATCAAATCTAAGGTCATTTCATGGCAATGAAGTGAAGATGAATGTTTCTTTTTCAAAACTGTTTTAGAAAGGTTCTACTCTTCAAAGTTTTATAATCTCAGAAGGCCATGCTTACATCCAAATGATCACTGTTGACTGGTGTGTTATATACACACAGACACGCACAGGCGCAGTAGCCACACCTCAGCAAGAGTGATGTTTCATTCCTAATTTTTGTGTGAAAGCCCAGTGAGGTGGAAGCTGATATTGGATGAGAAAAGTAGCTTTGATTACAGCATATATCCTATTTCTTTTCCTAATATCTCATATTACTTGGTCAGGCACTTTCCTTAATTCAAATATATATATATATAATAGCCTATGAGTATTTTGGTTGATTTCCTCACTTTTTATATTTTTTCTTCCTCACTCTCATTATGAACTTGTTCAGAGAGTGAAATGATCTGTTGAAATAAGAGCTTTGCAAGAGGAGCCCTGCTGATTCCTACAGGAGAAGCCAGGTCATTAGGCAAAGACCTACTGCATCAGCTGCAAGTTGCCTTGGTAACCTGCCAGGGCTGACCACAAAGTGTTCGAGATGAAAGCAGCTCTGTTACCTACAAGCTGGGTGGACATCCTGACTGGTTGCCACTGGGCTTGCAAGGGTCACCTTCTAAGTCTGGGCTCCCTCCACAAAGTCAAATGGGCCATTATACCAGCATCCCAATTCCAAAAACTACTTTGTCTACGAGGGTTCGAAAGCATCAGAGAAATCATCCGTGTCTTCCAGGCCTTTCTTCAAAGGGAGATTAGGTGTAGGTTCCCTGAACACAGGTTCTGGAGCCTCTGAAGAGCTGGAACCACCAACACAGCTCTGTCCTGCCCAACTCTTGAGCTGAGCTCAGATGGATGAGCCAGCGAGGCCTGGTTTCATCACATTGCCCTTAGTGCAGTATTGCTGTGGCTGGGCTGTGCCCTGGACAGCTTTATCTTCCCCACCCCAAATTGTTGCAGCACTTCCTCCTTCCCACGGTTATTTATTTCCCTCTTCAACAAGGTTTCTGCCTCCTCGTCAGCACATTGGTTTCCATTATCACCTTTCCACTCTGTATCTGCCAGAGCTGATATTAATATAGCGAAGAGAAAGTCGTTCAGTCGTGTCCGACTCTTTGAAACCCCCTGGACTATACAGTCCTTGGGATTCTCCAGGCCATAATACTGCAGTGGGTAGCTGTTCCCTTCTCCAGGGGATCTTCCCAACCCAGGGACGGAACCCAGGTCTCCCACATTGCAGGCGGATTCTTTACCAGCTGAGCCACCAGGGAAGCCCAGATACTCATATAAGGACAGATCAATTCTGAACTCCATAATTCAGCTGGACACCATCAAATAGACATTTGCCCAGAATTGTACAGTAGCCAACCTACACAACCACACATGGTGACCTTGCCGGCACTCCTGAGTCACTTTACCTGTTGTTGATCATGTAATCCTCACAACAGCCCTATAAGATAGGTGCTATTGTCTACAGTCTCACAAGAGAATACTAAACCAAGAGAGGCTCCATTTTCCAAGGATTCATAGCTACTGGATGACCAAATTAAGACACATATCTCAATGACTAGATGTAAGTTTTTCACATTTTGTAAGAGCTAAATAAACCTTTGTTCAGGTAAAGCTTGAGCAGACTGAAGTTGGATCATCTCTCCTTGTCAAGTCCCTGCTCTTCCGGCCCCAATTCCCTGGGTTTCTTAAACCATCCTTGGTGGTTGGCTTTTGCCTGGGCTAGACTGAGGAATTCACTGGAACCCCAGTGAGGTTATCTGTTAAGCAGTGACCATCTGTGTGACCCTTGATAACCTCTTCTCTACACAGTCTGGATCTTTCTGTCTTCTCCCTCCATGTAGTTCCTCCCATCTGCGAATCACTGGCTATACCAAGATCACCAGGTTCTTATCACATGTTGACTTTCACTAAAACCAAGACATGAAACTGAATTGCCCAAGCCCCTGGGAACATGGACACCTGGAATGAGATCTAGTTTCTAGCCCTGGATATAAGCCTCGGAGGACACAGATCCCTCTAACACCCTGGGCATCTTGGAACTTGCCCACACCCTCCTGTGTCATCTCCTCGCTCTGAGGCCCAAACATGCCTCTGGTCTAAAGTAGGGTGTCAGTGTACCAACACCAAGCTCCTCACTAGGAGGAGGTCTCTCTATTCATCCAGAGAACTCAGTGGGGAACATGGTGTTTTCCCCTGGAAGAGATGAAGCATAGAAACACTTCCCCCTTCCCTGGCTTTTTCCTAATGAGTCTTCGTCTGAATAACCCTCCAGAATAGCACTTCCCTGATGCCCCTGGATGGTTGTATACTCCACTGTGGGTCCTTCCAGTCTCTAGTCATAGCATTCAATTCTGTCTAATGTTTCTCTGCTAGATGCTTGGGCCCATGAGAAAAGAGACTTTTCTATTCAGTGCTTTATCCAAATCCTTGGTATTGAACTTGGTACATGGTGCCCATTGAAGACTTGTTAAATAAATGAATTTTTGTGAATTTTTTTATTTACAGCATAGATTTATACTTTATAACCTCTAATGGTAATATTAATTACCAAGTATTTGGATTAGACTTCCTCTTAATTTTTAAGCTTGCAAGGAATTTCTTAAGATCATTAAATCTCTCTTTAAAGACGTGGCTTATATTTGATTCTTCATTGTCAAACATAATGATAAAAATGGGTTTAGTTTAGTTAGCTCTTCAAAATTAAGAATTCATCACCTATATCTTGTGGTCATCTTAAATTTGTCAACCTCTTAAACCGACTTTAATGATCTTTTAATAAGTCTTTTTAAGTGTGTTTCAAAGACTATGTTCTGTTGGACTTAACCACGTTTTTTCAAAAGGTTGTTTAACATTTGATGTAAACATAAAATGTATGCTTCATTTCACCCAACCCATCAACAATCAACGTTTCCATTACTAAAAAGCAAATCTGAAAGTCAGGGTCCATTTTTTATGATCAACGAAGAGTTTGTTTTTACTTTTAAACCATTGAGCTTGCAATCCCAACATGGAAAATAACCTTAAACTTAGCAAAGTGTGCCCCTGTATTGGCGTCACATTTTTATTTATGATTTTTGAAATTCCCTAAGCTAAAACCCCAAGTTGCCATTCCTCTGCAAGTGACTGAGGTGTAGAGTTTGCATCTCAGGTTACAGGCTTTGTTGTCGCAGAATCACCACAGGTGATGGAGGGCGTCCCTTTGATCTGTCCAAGTCTCAGACACCAAGAGAGAGACATCTGAGTACTGGGTCCTTCCACTTTGACTTCCCCTTAACAAACTCGTTCTCACATTATTTCCAGAGACAAATATTTTGAAAGTGAAGAACACAAGAGGTTGCTAAATATTAGCTTTCAAAGGCTTGGAGTCACGTGCTATTTGCTTGGGTTACCTCTTCTTCAAGCCCATATAAAGAATCATGTTTACCCTTGCACACGCTTCAGGGCTGAGGCACTGCTGGGTGAAGAAATATGCAGGAGAGAATGTAAACATGGTTAAAACTTGCTGGGTTCTGTGGATGCAGAAGTCTCTGCTTGCTTTAAGCAGACCAGAAAAACAGAAGGAGAGAATGCAAAGCACGTACGATGGTGGAGGCAAAAACGAAAACTTACACAGAATTCAAGCGAGTAAAACGTAACAGAAACCTTCCTAAACCTGGATTTTCTGCAACGTCTGGAGTGATTGTTGTTTACAGCAGACCTTAACATTTTCTACTGGTGTAAAATTGCTGAGAATTACCAAATCTACCTTAGTCTACAAGCAAGAAATGACCAGTCTAGAAAAATCACATTTTCAGACTCATTTAAGTAAGCGTTGGCTGCTCAGTGGCATCCGTGGGCTATAGTCTGCCAGGCTCCTCTGTCCATGGGATTCTCTCTGGCAAGAATACTGCAGTGGGTAGCCATTCTCTTCTCCAGAGGATCTTTCTGACCTGGGACAGGTTTCCTGCACTGCAGACAGATTCTTTACTATCTGAGCCACCAGGAAAGTTTACTTAAGTAAACTCAAGAATAATTCATAACTGTCAGCATTCTAAACTGACCATTCAGCGGCTTTCCCTGAAAATGTTACTGGAAAAAATTAAGCTTTGAGAATTTTCAGTATTTGAATTACCCTGGATTATTTCATTTAACAAGTGGTTAAATGATGCTTATGAATTTTTATTTAATGTATTTCTGAAACAGTATGTGCATTTTTCTGCCTTACTTATGTATACCATTTGGACCATAAATTTAGTTTTTTGGGACAATTTAAGTCTAAATTCACATTGTTCTATGAAGGCAATGTAATAATAAGACGTTAACCGAGAGTTTGTGCTCAGAGACTTACCAGCTTGTGACAGTCCACAAATTATGTAACTTTTCTGATCATCTGCTGCTTTCTTAGTAAAATGAGAAATGCATTGACTGGCCTGACTCTCTACAAGTCTGTGAGGGCAATGCGGTAAAGACTATAAAAAGAATTTACAAACGAGAAAGTTCTCTAAGGATCGGGGGATATGGGGAGGAGTTATCAGGTTGAAAACTTTATTCAAGACAAAATATGCAGCTACTTTTCATTATTGGTTGCTTTGTTTAGGTTCTGTTCCCTTGATAAAGTTTTGCTAATTTTGTTTATATTTTCAGAAACACACATTTAAATTTTTTGGAAAATATTCAGTTCAGTTCAGTCGCTGAGTCACATCCAACTCTTTGCACCCCCACAAACTGCAGCACGCCAGGCCTCCCTGTCCATCACCAACTCCTGGAGTTCACTCAAACTCACTCGAGTTGGTGATGCCATCCAGCCATCTCATCCTTGGTCGTCCCCTTCTTCTTCTGCCCCCAATCCCTCCCAGCATCAGAGTCTTTTCCAATGAGTCAACTCTTCACATGAGGTGGCCAAAGTATTGGCGTTTCAGCTTTAGCATCAGTCCTTCCAAAGAACACCCAGGACCAGTCTCCTTTAGAATGGACTGGTTGGATCTCCTTGCAGTCCAAGGGACTCTCAAGAGTCTTCTCCAACACCACAGTTCAAAAGCATCAATTCTTCGGTGCTCAGCTTTCTTCACAGTGGAAAAACCATAGCCTTGACTAGATGGAACTTTGTTGGCAAAGTAATGTCTCTGCTTTTCAATATGCTATCTAGGTTGGTCATTTCCTTCCAAGGAGTAAGTGTCTTTTAATTTCATGGCTGCAGTCACCATCTGCAGTGATTTTGGAGCCCCCCAAAATGAAGTCTGACATTGTTTCCACTGTTTCCCCATCTATTTCCCATGAAGTGATGGGACCAGATGCCATGATCTTCATTTTCTGAATGTTGAGCTTTAAGCAACTTTTTCACTCTCCTCTTTCACTTTCATAAGAGTCTTTTTAGCTCCTCTTCACTTTCTGCCATAAGGGTGGGGTCATCCGCGAATCTGATATCAGATGTGACCATTTTGTTATTTGGGCTTCCTTGGTGACTCAGACGGTAAAGAATCTTCCTGCTGTGGAGGAGACCTTGGTTCGATCCCTGGGTCAGGAAGATCCCCTGAAGAAGGGAATGGCTACCTAGGACAGTATTCTTGGCTGGAGAATTCCATGGACAGAGGAGCCTGTTGGGCTACTCCATGGGATCACAAAGAGTCAGACACACTAACACTTTCATTTTGTTATCACAGTATTTAAAACCTGCTCAACATTCAGAAAAAAATCATGGCATCCTGTCCCATCACTTCACAGGCAATAGACGGGGAAACAGTGGAAACAGTGTCAGACTTTATTTTGGGGGGCTCCAAAATCACTGCAAATGGTGACTGCAGCCATGAAATTAAAAGACACTTACTCCTTGGAAGGAGTGTTATGACCAAACTAGACAGTATATTCAAAAGCAGAGACATTACTTTGCCGACTAAGGTCCGTCTAGTTAAGGCTATGGTTTTTCCTGTGGTCATGTATAGATGTGCGAGCTGGACTGTGAAGAAGGCTGAGCACCGCCGAAGAATTGATGCTTTTGAACTGTGGTGTTGGAGAAGACTCCTGAGAGTCCCTTGGACTACAAGAAGATCCAATCAGTCCATTCTGAAGGAGATCAGCCCTGGGATTTCTTTGGAAGGAATGATGCTGAAGCTGAAACTTCAGTACTTTGGCCACCTCATGTGAAGAGTTGACTCATTGGAAAAGACTCTGATGCTGGGAGGGGTTGGGGGCAGGAAGAGAAGGGGACCGATAGAGGATGAGATGGCTGGAAGGCATCACCGACTCAATGGACGTGAGTTTGAGTGAACTCCCGGAGATGTTGATGGACAGGGAGGCCTGGCGTGCTGTGATTCATGGGGTTGCAAAGAGTCGGACATGACTGAGTGACTGAACTGAACTGAAAACCCGTTCAACTGCTTCGTGTGTCATTATGCTTATCCTTTGCTAATAAATGTATTTGAGGTTTTTTGCTTTATTATAATTTTTCAAAGAATCATTATTTTAATAAGAATAATAATTTCTTTAAACCTCAAAAGAATTCAATGAGGCAGATTCTCTTTTTAGGCCCACACTGAAGAATCTGGGCTGATTACATAGTGCATTTGGTTTCATTATATCACAATAATATTAAAAACATCTAAAAATAGGCTTTCCCTCTTGGTTCACTCATTGCTGCTATTTTCTAAGTAACATTAATAAAATTTTATTTAAAGTGAATGTTGTAAAGAAGTCCAGCATACCTACAGGGAAGAGCAGGAAGCAGACACTTTAGTGAACACCTTATTGTTTAGCCCTGTTCTAACCAGTAAGTCTCAACCTTCCTCTCCTCCTGATAGTCACACCTGGAGTATTTTTGTATACATTGAATTATTGCTGGACTGTGTAACAAGTACAATACTTTGGAAGGGATATTGTATGGCTTCCAAGGCTAGATTATAAAAGATATTGTCACTTCTGCCTTGGTCTCTTGGGAGAAGTCATAAGAAATCTAAAAAAAAAAATCCCTTTCCTGTACTGTAGGTCCTTATTAGTTATCTATTTTATATATAGCCGTGTATATGTGTCAATCCCAATCTCCCAGTTTATCCCCAAAAGAGTGGATATATGTGTATGTATATCTGATTCGTTCTGCTATACACCTGAAACAAACAACACTGGAGATCAACTTTACTGCAATAAAAAAAGAATTAAGTAATCTAAAAGAAAACAAAACCAAAAAAACAATGCTGCCTGTGAATGTGAAAATAAAAAAGATGTTCCATGTGATTATATTTTCAACTACTAGTATTCAGGAAACACATAGGACTGAAAACCATATTAAACTATATCAAAAGATGCACTCAGTAAAATCTAGACTGTAGATAAGACCACAGGAAAAATGACCCAGTTGCTTCAACAAATAAATTATAAGGAGGAGAAAAGAGAGAGAATTGCAGATTAAAATAGAATTTTGACAAATCATAATGTGTGAGCCTTATTTAAATATCAAATGAAATACACTGCAAAAATTATAATATTATAAAATAGTTGGAAATTGGAACACACACTGAATGTGTTTTGATGATATTAAGGAGTTGCTTTTGAACTGTGGTGTTGGAGAAGACTTTGGAGAGTCCCTTGGACTGCAAGGAGATCCAACCCATCCATTCTAAAGGAGATCAGCCCTGGGTGTTCCTTGGAAGGAATGATGTTACAGCTGAAACTCCAGTACTTTGGCCACCTCATGCGAAGAGCTGACTCTTTGGAAAAGACTCTGATGCTAGGAGGGATTGGGAGCAGGAGGAAAAGGGGATGACAGAGGATGAGATGGCTAGATGGCATCACTGACTCAATGGACCTGAGTCTGAGTGAACTCCGGGAGATGTTGATGGACATGGAGGCCTGGCGTGCTGAGATTCACGGGCTCGCAAAGAGTCAGACACAACTGAGCAACTGAACTGACCGTTAATTTTATTTTGAGTGTCATCATGCTGTAGAGATTTTTTTTTCAAAATCCTTATCACCTGGGAAGGCCCCTACCTTTTAGAGATATATATTGAAAATTTGAGCTTCCCTAGTGGCACAGATGGTAAAGAATCCTTTTGCAATGCAGGAGACCTGGCTTTGATCCCTGGCTTGGGAAGGTCCCTGGAGAAAGGAATGGCTACCCACTACAGTATTCTTGCCTGGAGAATTCCTGGGACAAAGGAATCATGTAGCCTGGTGGGCTACAGTCCACAAGGTCACAAAGACTTAGATACAACTGAGAGACTAACATACACACACACACACACACACAATGAAAAATTTAAGAATTCAATTATATGATTTCTGATGTTTGCTCCAAAATTATATGAGGGAGAGTTGACTGGGGAGTAGAGGTGAAGCAATATTGACTATGAGTTTGTTGTCAATTGTTGAAGCTCGATTAGGTATATAGGGATTTCTTAGGCCATATTCTTCTGCAAATGTTTAAGAGTTTCCATAATAAAAAGTTAAATAAAACACAAGCTACAATGTGGAAAAAAAAAAAAGTTAGGAAATAAAAATAAATAAATAAAGGACACACAAGCAGCCACCTGGGAGCAAATCTTTCCACCCGACTCAAGTCGCCAGATGATTCCAAGCCTCCACTTGTAAGTTTTCCAGCTAAGGCTCCACACCTTATGCAGAAGCACACTACCTGCTGTGTCCCCTTGAATCCCTGATGAACTGATACTGTGAGTTAATAAATTATTATTGTTGCTTTAAACTAACAAGATATGCCAGTGAAAGCCACCCAGTCATGTCCGAGTCCTTGTGACCCCATGGTCTAAACAATCCATGGAGTTCTCCAGGCCAGAATGCTGGAGTGGGTAGCCGATCCCTTCTCCAAGGGGTCTTCCCAACCCAGTGACTGAACCCAGGTCTCCCACATTGCAAGCGGATTCTTTACCAACTGAACAATCAGGGAAATGGACGACATTATACAAAACCGTTCTTGGAGGCAGCAACATACCCAGTGCAGCTAATTAGCAGCCTGGCAGGAGAAGCCTGGAGAAAACCAGAGATTTTGTACAGAAAGGAAGGGATATTTATTAACAGTACTTGTCTTTTAGAAGTTTTTATTTTTGTTTGGCAGAAGCCAACAAGCTTATGTAAAGCAATTATCGTTCAATTAAAAAAATAATTTAAAATTTTAAAAAGCCTTTATTTTTGGCAATGAAAACACAGCATAAAAAAATCTATGCAGTTATAATACAAATGGAGATATATAACACTACCCCTGAGCCTTCCCTGGTGATCCAGTGGTTAAAACTCTCCACTCCCACTGTGTGGGGCATGGGTTCAATCCCTGGTAGCGAAACTAAGATTCCGAGCGCTGTGCGGCACAGCCAATTTTTTTTTTTTTTTTAAAGAATACTATTCCTACCACAGCCGAGCCCCTTTCATGCTCTCTCTTCATTTTACCCAAATATTGTCTAAATTTCTACTGTTAGTATTGCCAGCTTTTGAACTTCATTTTTTTAAATCCTGAAGTACATATTCTTTGTCCTCTGAATTTTTTTTTCTTGACCATTATATTTGTGAAATTCATTCACATTCTTGCAGCTGGATGTAGTTAATTTGTTTGCACAAATGTAGAGTATGCACAGTCTATCCCAGTATTTATTCTACAGCTGATGGATATTTGAATTATTTCCAGTTTGGAGCTACAATGAATATCAATGCTATGAACTTCTTGGATATGTCTTTTGGCACACACATATTCTGAAGTGTTATACAACAGGACAGCTTTCACAGTAAGGAGAAACGGACAAGGAAATAAAGTCATCAGCTAAGAAAACACGGATGTTCACTAGAGGAAAGGAAAGCCTCGGGTGATTGTGATTTCTCATTGGCTGAGCTGCGGCATTTTCCATTGGCTGGGCTTGTTGCTGAGTGAGAAGGAAGTCTTCCTCTCTCCTGCCAGGGTAGCAAAGTAGCTCCACTTTCTTTTGAGGAGTATAAGCTACTTCTTTTCGTGCTGGGATGCATAACTGACTTCTTCCTGTTGGAGTCATTGACATGAACAGTAGGATGTGAGGGTTCCCTCTACAGGTCTTCCTGACTCCAATTTTAGTTGTGTTATCTCACTTAATCGTGTCCAGGTCTTTTTGACCCTATGGACTATAGCCCAGCGGGTTCCTCTGTCCATGGGATACTCCAGGCAAAAATACTGGAGTGGGTTGCCATTTCTTCCTCCAGGGGATCTTGCTGACCTGGGGACTGAACCCACCTCGCTTATGTCTCCAGCATTGGCAGGCAGATTCTTTACCGCTAGCGCCACCTGGGAAGCCTAATGATATTTTTCTTTAGTTGTAGTTTCCTTTTGTTAATTTCCACGCCAGAATTACAATAAAAGCAAATCCTGAAGAAAAACAACCACAGGCTAATCCCACATCCTACAAAAGATAATAGTGAAGAACATTACAAGAAAAATACGCTACAGGGAAGTAAAGCTTATGCCAAGATGCAAAGATAGACCCTTAAAAAGGAAATCTATTACAATCATTAATAATTCTATAAAGTGAAAAAAATCATAATGTCTCAATAGATGTCAAGATGGTATTTTAATAAGAGCTGATATCCATCCATGATTTAAAATAAAATCAATCATTTCTAAATAGAAATAAATGAATACTTCTTGGACTTGTTAACATATTACACATAGTAAACCAAAGCCAGCTTTATGCTCAATTATGAAAAAAAACAGAAATATTTCTACTAAAGACAGAAACAAGGTCAGGATGTCATCTATTACTATTGGTAAATGGTCGGGTTACAATTTGAACACAAACTCTAAGTCTGTTGGGGACAATGACCTCCAAGAATCCGATCGACAAGTCAATCAATTTATCAAATTATATCATTATGTGAAAAGTGGATTCCAAACCAGTATCATCCATGTTGGTAAAACAAACTATGAGTACTTAGATTTGCATATTTGTCTCCTAATTATATGTATTAAAGTCTCGTAGGAAAGTCTGTAAAGCATATACCGCCCTGACACCATGACAGAGAAGGAGAGCAGTGAGAGGAAACCGATCTTTACGGCTTAGAAAGTGTCCCTGTAGTGTTTGAGGTCCTCCACTCTCTGCCCCCAAAGGGCAAATATTGCTTTCCCATAATGAGAAAAGATAACAAATTTCCAATAGATACAAAAATTAGATGAGTCCCTTAGAAATATCATGGCAATCATTATTTATGAAAATATTTCTATGGCACAAGTAGGAGGATGATTTCCTGCCAATAAAGCTGGAGAAAACGATCTAAGGCAGTAGATTTAGTACTATCTAAATGTCCAAATAGTGAATACATCTTTGGGGGATGCTCTTTGAAGAAAATAACTCGTTCATAGAAACCTGCATTCTTTTTTAGTGACAAGTGTTCTGGAGATTAAAGAATTCACCTGCCCAGGCAGGAGAGGCAGGTTCAATCCCTGGATCAAGCAGATCCCCTGGAGAAGGGAATGGCTTCCCACTCCAGTATTCTTGCCTGGAGAATCCCATGGACAGAGGAGCCCATGGGGTTACAAAGAGCCGGGCACAACTGAGGGACCAACACTTTCATTTTCAAGGGGCGAAACCCAGAGTGAAATTGTGTGGTGGTCCTGGCCCCCAGCATCCCTGTCAGGCCCCTGCTAGCCTCCCTCCTGCCCTTCCTGACTCTTCCAGGAACACGTGAGCTACAGCTGGCAGGCAGCCACTGCACCGGGCTCACAGCTGTCGCCTGTTTACAGTAGGTCCCCTACCTAGGAACCCTCAAGTTTCGAACTTTCAGAGATGCCACTGTGCATTCCATCGTCAGGCAGGAGTGACACCGCAGCTCGCCTTCCTTCTCCTATTGCTGACGACCCTTCCGCTCCACCATCTCCCACCTCCGCTCCCTCCTCCATCAGTAATCCTTGTCTGTTCACTTGATACCAGCCCCTGCATGCCAGCTGTTGTATCGTGCTACTGTACATTTCAAGGCACTGCATCCTAAGATTAAAAATGTTTTCTCTATTTTTGTTTGATTGTATATATTATTTGTGTGAAAAGTATTATAAACCAGTTACATACAGTACAGTACTATATGGCCAACTGTGTTATTTGGGTGCCTAGACCAGTCCATCCTAAAGGAAATCAGCCCTGAATATTCAATGGAAGGACGGATGTTGAAGCTGAAACTCCAATACTTTGGCCACCTGATGGGAAGAAATGACTCATTTGAAAAGACCCTGATGCTGGGAAAGATTGAAGACAAGAGGAGAAGGGGACAACAGAGGATGTCACACACGATAGACATGAGTTTGAGTAAACTCTGGGAGTTGGTGATAGACAAGGAGGCCTGGCGTGCTGCACTCCATGGAGCTGCAAAGAGTCGGACACGACTGAGCAACTGAACTGAACTGAGGCTATCTCTGTTGGCCTTAACAACAAAATGGACTTTTGAACACTCTCTTGGAAGGGAACTCATGTATAGGGGACTTACTGGAAATTATTTGAATTACTTGTCAATACTGGAGAACTGAGAGACTTCACATAAAAATGTCCATATCTTCTTGAACACCTGGGGACTCTGGTGGACCTGATTTCAGAGTCCTCCCATTCCTGGGGTCCTTGCTGCCCTGTGTGTAATGTCACCATGGGGAAGGGATTTGACCACATCTTGTGCCTTACAAACTCTTCAAAATCTTTAAACTCTGCTTCTAGCATTCATCTCACGTCACTAATGATTGATAAAGATGTATGAAAAAGTCAAGTTATAAAGAGTTTCTGCCTACATTTCAGATATCAACCGTCAAATCTTTTTCCTATTTACTGTTTTACCAAAAATAATGCAAATAACAGTGGTGAAACCTCTTGAATAATCATCTTTAGCATCCTGAGAAGATAAAGAGGTACTATTTAGAGATACTACTCTTTTCTATCTTGAAAATGGTCCAAGCATGACTTCCGGGCTTTGGTAGCTCAGAACACTGTGTAATGCTGCCACCTTGCGGCTACAGCTGTGAACTGGCCCAACATCATTTCCCTAGGTAATGTTGCCATCTTGTGGGCTATCCTGAGATTTCAGGACATTAGAAAGAGTTCTCAAGGCCAGAATCCAAAGAAAGTGAAGTGAAGTCGCTCAGTCATGTTTGATTCTTTGCGATCCCGGAGACTGTAGCCCACCAGGCTCCTCCGACCATGGGGTTCTCCAGGCAAGAATACTGGAGTGGGTTGCCATTTCCTTCTCCAGGGAATACAAATGAACTATCCATCAAATTGTGGATGTGTGGCTGTTCACAGTGCCTAATCATCTGTAGATAGTTGCCGCATGGCCAGTTTAATATCTGTGATGTCATGGAATTCTTGGCGCTAGAACAGATGCGAATTTTTACCTGGAAGCGGGGCACCAGATTTCTCTGAGAATAAGAGAAGACATTCATGAATCTGAGACACATTTTCTTCTGGATGCTTAAAAAACAACTGGGGAGCTTCTTAGAAATCTGGGTCTTGGGTTAACTCAGAAATACTTGGAAACTGTATTTGTGAGAGTTCCTAGGTGACCTTGCCTCATGAGCCCCTAGGCGACAGGTCAGCTCGTGGCACGATTGCACTCTTGCATTCATTCCAGTGTTCTTGCATGTTTGGGTGCAGTGTGCTGAGTTAGATTTGGTTTCAAAGTAAAGAACCCTCTGTTTCAGGATCCACACTATTAAATGGTGAACTACAAGCAGGCAGTTGGAATAAATGAAGCCATCTACTTCCTGCGAGGATGCCCAAAATATAGCAGAAAGAAAGAGTAGGGATTCCCCATAAGTTTTCTCCAGCGAGGAGAAAGTGGCTTTCCAGGGAGGTATATAAAGATCCAGGCAGGTGCCAGGAGACCTGTGAGAATGGAAGTAAAATATCATTCTAGGTTAAAAAACAAAAAGCATGCACAGAGGGGCAGTGGTTTGCAGACCCACATTATCTCTGAGAATGGATAAGGACTCATTTATTCCTGAGCCATGATGTTTTTAATGATGGGGGCTTCCTTGGTAGCTCAGTTAGAAAAAAATCTGCCTGCGAAGCAGGAGACCCAGGTTTGATCCCTGGGCAGGGAAGATCCCCTGGAGAAGAAGCAACCCACTCCAGTATTTTTGCTTGCCTGGAAAATCCTATGGGCAGAGGAGCCTGGAGGGCTACATTCCTTGGGGTTGCAAGAGTCAGACATAACTTAGCAACTAAACCACCACCAAGAATTAAAAACTGCCCAAGTAACTAACACTCACATTAAAAAAAAAATGTAGATCCTGCAAACAAATAGACATTTAATCATGTAGATGAGTTACAGGGGGGCACAGGGCATTTGCACAGGGAGGGAGAGAATCTGACTTGTGGAAAGAGTATATGGGAAGAGGTGAATGTAGATTAGACAAGGTGACTGTAGGAGGAAAGAGGGTAGGCAAAAATGCTACTAAGAGAGAGGTCAGCCTCTGGGTGATGGGCCCAACAGTGGGATTGGAAGAAGGGGAAGAGATGGACATCCCCAAGCTGGACGAGTAGGAGTGTGAGTGGTTGGATGTGGAAGGTTAGGCAGAGGGAGGAAACCAAGGTAATTCCATGTTATTTCTCCCCACTCCTCCCCAATACAGCTGAGCACCTGAATAAGGAAGGTACCACTTCCCCAAAGCAGAAAATAAAGGGAAGTGAGCTGATGCCAAGTTCAGAGAGAAATATAGTTTTAAGGAAAGAGGATCTACACTCTGAGGGCAGACTCTCTGGGTTCAAAACCTTGCTTCACCTTTTATTAGTTTTGTGTACTTGGCTGACTTTCTTAACCTTGCTGAGCTTTAGTTTCCTTATCTATAGACAGGATCATAATAGCACCCACTTCAAAGAGTTGTTGAACTAAGGAGGGTGGTCTGGCATAGCGTAGTTGCTATCTCAGGGAGAGGGAAGACAGCAGGGCTGGTACTGACTGCCCGTGAGACTTTGAGCAATTATAGGTCTAGAATCTTCCAGACCTGACCAGGAGCTAAGAAAGCATTTTGCTCCAGACCTGGACTGTGCAGGTGATTAAATGAAGGCTGGGACTTCCCAGGTGGCTCAGTGGTAAAGAATTCACCTGCTAATGCAGGAGATGCCAGTTTGATCCCTGGGTTGGGAAGATCCTCTGGGGGAGGAAATGGCAACCTACTCCAACATTCTTGCTTGGGAAATCCCATGGACAGAAGAGCCTGGTGGGCTACAAACCATGGGGTTACAAAAAAGTTGGACACTCCCAAGCAGCTAAAAAAGAGCAAATGATGGCTAAAGTCGTGGAGATTATCTTTTAAATTGATGTATACTTGATTTATAATGTTGTGTTAGTTTCAAGTGTACAACTAGAGAAGGCAATGGTACCCCACTCCAGTGCTCTTGCCTGGAGAATCCCATGGATGGAGGAGCCTGGTGGGCTGCAGTCCATGGCGTCTCGATGAGTCAGACACGACTGAGCGACTTCACTTTCACTTTTCACTTTCATGCACTGGAGAAGGAAATGGCAGCCCACTCCAGTGTTCTTGCCTGGAGAATCCCAGGAACGGGGGAGCCTGGTGGGCTGCTGACTGTGAGTGTCCAGGAGTCTCTGGTGGAGGCGTGGGTCAGCAGCAGCCTGCTACAGGGTCTGAGGCTGCACTGGACCTTTTGAAAGAGGCCACAATTATCTTCACTACTCAGGTCAAACAACAGGGAGGGAACACAGCCCAGTCTATCAACAGAAAATTGGATTAAAGATTTACTGAACATGGCCCCGCCCATCAGAACAAGACCCAGTTTCCCCCTCAGTCAGTTTCTCCAATCAGGAAGCTTCCATAAGCATCTTATCCTTATCCATCAGAGGGCAGAAAGAATGAAAACCAAAATCACAGAAAACTAATCAAATTGATCACATGGACCACAGCCTAGTGTACTTAGTGAAACTATGAGCCATGCCAAGTAGGGCCACTCAAGACAGGTCATGGTGGAGAGTTCTGACAAAATGTGGTCCACTGGAGAAGGGAATGGCAAACCAGTCCTCTTGCACTGAGAACTCCATGAACAGTATGAAAAGGCAAAAACATAGGACACTGAAAGATAAACTCCCCAGGTCAGTAGGTGCCCAATATGCTACTGGAGAAGAGTGGAGAAATAACTCCAGAAAGAATGAAGAGATGGAGCCAAAGCAAAAACAATACCCAGCTGTGGATGTGGCTAGTGATGGAAGTAAAGCCCGACGCTGTAAAGAGCAATATTGCATAGGAACCTGAAATGAGATGCATGAATCAAGGTAAATTGGAAGTAGTTAAACAGGAGATGGCAAGACTGAACATCAACATTTTAGGAATCGGTGAACTAAAATGGACTGGAATGGGTGAATTTAACTCAGATGACCATTATATCTACTACTGTGGAAAGAATCCCTTAGAAGAAATAAAGTAGCCATCATGGTCAACAAAAGAGTCCGAAATGCAGTACTTGGATGCAATCTCAAAAGTGACAGAATGATCTCTGTTCATTTCCAAGGCAATCCATTTGGTTTCACGGTAATCCAAGTCTATGCCCCAACCAGTAATGCTGAAGAAGCTGACGTTACAGTTCTATAAAGATCTACAAGACCTTCTATAACTAACACATCATAGGGGACTGGAATGCAAAAGTAGGAAGTCAAGAGATACCTGTAGTAACAGGAAAATTTGGCCTTGGAGTACAATTTCACTTTCATGCACTGGAGAAGGAAATGGCAGCCCACTCCAGTGTTCTTGCCTGGAGAATCCCAGGAACGGGGGAGCCTGGTGGGCTGCTGTCTGTGGGGTCGCAGAGTCAGACATGACTGAAGTGACTTAGCAGCAGCAGCAGCAAATATACAACAAAGGCTTTGAGTGGTATGCATATAATTTTTTGAGGTTCTCTTTCATTATAGGTTATAACAAGATATCAACTAAAGACGATGGAAGAGACCAAAAGAAATGTTAAGAAGATCTCTTATGTTAATTAATTAACTAAATTGGAGGATAATTAGTTTACAATATTGTGGTGGATTCCAACATACATCGACATGAATCAGCCGCGGGTGCACATGTATCCCCACATCCTGAACCGACCCCCACCTCGCTCCCCACCCTATCCCTCTGGGTTGTCCCATCCCACCGGCTTTGAGTGCCCTGCTTCATGCATCGAACTTGCACCGGTCATCTATTTTACAAATGGTAATAATGTACATGTTTCAATGCTATTCTCTCAAATCATCCGTCCCTAGAAGATCTCTTAAGAATTCAAGAGTTTCAGCCAGTTTGAGAGTTGGTCGTCCAACAAATCCTACTCCTCAAGTCTTTCTTGTTCTCAAAACAGGTTCAAGCTGAGGCTTCACATCTCTGGAGAATGAAGCCAGAGGGAATCAGTGAATGATCTAGTCTTTTACGCTAACTGGCACCAACCAGCTTGTCATCATATCTGGTGTCCCATACTGGAAAATACAACAAGGAGCTCATATCTGTCTCTTTCACTAAATAAAACCTTCCCTATTATATTTCCTTTCCAGGCATTGCTACCATTTCCTTAATGGGTCAGTTGACTACTATATAGCTCTTAGTTTCCTGGTAGATTGCCCTTCTCTGCTTCATCCCAAGTCACATTGCTTCAAGGAGCGATCAAGGAAAAATATGTGCATTCAAAGATCCCCTGACATCTTTCATGATAAAACCCTAGCCCTCCAGCAGAAGGCTTCCCACCTCTTCCAGAACATAGGATGTAATCAACTAAACAACCATTTTACCTAACAATAATATTTATTCCTGCAAAAGGAATTATCAGAACCCAACCCATCCAAGGGCAAAGGAGAAGTCCCAACAAGATGGTAGGAGGGGCAAAATCATGTTTAGAATCAAACCCCATACCCACCAGAGATGCACACAGGGCTCAAATAAAACCTGGTGCCCACCAAGAGACCCCACAGAGACTGAGCCAGACCTGCCTTTGAGTGTTTGAGTATCTCCTGTGGAGGTATGGGTCAGCAGTGGCTTGCCACAGGGGCAGGGGCATAAGCCCTCTTGGAGGAGGTTGCCATTAACCCCACCAGAGAGCCACCAGAACATACACAGGACTAGGGAAACAGACTCTTGGAAGGCACAAACAAAACCTTGTGTGTACCAAGACCCAGAAGAAAGGAGCAGTGACTCCACAAGAGACTGACCCAGACTTGCCTGTGAGTGTCCAGGAGTCTCTGGTGGAGGCGTGGGTCAGCAGCAGCCTGCTACAGGGTCTGAGGCTGCACTGGACCTTTTGAAAGAGGCCACAATTATCTTCACTACTCAGGTCAAACAACAGGGAGGGAACACAGCCCAGTCTATCAACAGAAAATTGGATTAAAGATTTACTGAACATGGCCCCGCCCATCAGAACAAGACCCAGTTTCCCCCTCAGTCAGTTTCTCCAATCAGGAAGCTTCCATAAGCATCTTATCCTTATCCATCAGAGGGCAGAAAGAATGAAAACCAAAATCACAGAAAACTAATCAAATTGATCACATGGACCACAGCCTAGTGTACTTAGTGAAACTATGAGCCATGCCAAGTAGGGCCACTCAAGACAGGTCATGGTGGAGAGTTCTGACAAAATGTGGTCCACTGGAGAAGGGAATGGCAAACCAGTCCTCTTGCACTGAGAACTCCATGAACAGTATGAAAAGGCAAAAACATAGGACACTGAAAGATAAACTCCCCAGGTCAGTAGGTGCCCAATATGCTACTGGAGAAGAGTGGAGAAATAACTCCAGAAAGAATGAAGAGATGGAGCCAAAGCAAAAACAATACCCAGCTGTGGATGTGGCTAGTGATGGAAGTAAAGCCCGACGCTGTAAAGAGCAATATTGCATAGGAACCTGAAATGAGATGCATGAATCAAGGTAAATTGGAAGTAGTTAAACAGGAGATGGCAAGACTGAACATCAACATTTTAGGAATCGGTGAACTAAAATGGACTGGAATGGGTGAATTTAACTCAGATGACCATTATATCTACTACTGTGGAAAGAATCCCTTAGAAGAAATAAAGTAGCCATCATGGTCAACAAAAGAGTCCGAAATGCAGTACTTGGATGCAATCTCAAAAGTGACAGAATGATCTCTGTTCATTTCCAAGGCAATCCATTTGGTTTCACGGTAATCCAAGTCTATGCCCCAACCAGTAATGCTGAAGAAGCTGACGTTACAGTTCTATAAAGACCTACAAGACCTTCTATAACTAACACATCATAGGGGACTGGAATGCAAAAGTAGGAAGTCAAGAGATACCTGTAGTAACAGGAAAATTTGGCCTTGGAGTACAAAAGAAGTAGGGCAAAGGCTAACAGAGTTTTGCCAAGAGAACATACTGGTCATAGCAAACACCATCTTCCAACAACACAAGAGAAGACTCTACACATGGACATTATCAGAACATCAATACTGAAATCAGATTGATTATATTCTTTGCAGCCAAAGATGGAGAAGCTCTATACAGTCAACAAAAACAAGACAAGGAGCTGACTGTGGCTCAGATCATGAACTCTTTATTGCCAAATTCAGACTTAAATGGAAGAAAGTGGGGAAAACCACTAAACCATTCAGGTATGACCTAAATCAAATCCCTTAAAATTATACAGTGGAGGTGACAAACAGATTCAAGGGATTAGATCTAATAGAGTGCCTGAAGAACTATGTATGGAGGTTCATGACACTGTACAGGAGTCAGGAAGCAAGAACATCCCCAAGAAAAAGACATTCAAAAAAGCAAAATGGCTGTCTGAGAAGGCCTTACAAATAGCTGTGAAAAGAAGAGA
>SJYC01090855.1:0-11891 GCA_006408675.1 Madoqua kirkii | reverse complement strand
TGGCTTTTCCAATAGTCATGTATGAATGTCGGAGTTGGACTATAAAGAAAGCTGAGTACTGAAGAATTGATGCTTTTGAACTGTGGTGTTGGAGAAGACTCTTGAGAGTCCCTTGCACTGCAAGGAGGTCCAACCAGTCCATTCTGAAGGAGATCGATCCTGAATATTCATTGGAAAGACTGATGCTGAAGCTGAAACTCCAATACTTTGTCCACCTGATGTAAAGAGCTGATTCACTGGAAAAGATGCTGATGCTGGGAAAGACTGAAGGTGGGAGGTGAAGGGGATGACAGAGGATGAGATGGTTGCATGGCACCACTGACTCAATTGACATGAGTTTGAGTAAGCTCTGGGAGTTGGTGATGGACAGGGAGGCCTGGTGTTCTGCAGTCCATGGTATCGCAAAGAGTCCAACACGACTGAGCAACTAAACTGAACAGAACTGTTCCTTCTGTTTGGAACCTCACTTCCTTCATCTTTGCCTGTAAAAAATTGTTGCAATCAGTTGGGTACATCTCAAATGTCAATTTCTACATTAAGTCTTTGGAGACACTCAGAACCAGTCGAATCTTCTCTGTTGAGTCCCTGTATCACTTACTTGTAAACGTCCATTACAATTCTTATCGCTATTTGTGTCTATGTCTTCTTTCTATTTATGAACCGGGTTTCATTTTCAAAGAAGAATGAGACAGAGCTGGGGTATTATCAGTTTTCAGGCTGACTGCCAAGTGCTTCCCAAGTTCACCTCCCACTCCTGCACACTCAGCTATATCCACATATTCTAGAAACTGGTCCTCAGAGCCACATGCCTGGGAACTCAATTTAGGGAGGCTCATATTAATTTCATCAAATTTTTTAAAGTGCTCAGAATGGAAACTTACTCATTTACAATAACTAATATTTGGCATGCTCAGATGTCAGTATAGTAAGAAGTCTACAAGAAGTAAGGGGAGGGATGGAAGGTGTTAATCATATGAACAAAAATAATTACTAGCATCAGCCTACTTGTTGCTGTTGTTCAGTCAGTTAGTCATGTCCAACTCTTTGCAACTCCATGGACTTTGCAGAACGCCAGGCCTCCCTGTCCTTCACTATCTCCTGCAGTCCTCTATTTCCTCATGTCCACTGAGTCATGAGTTTGACTCAATGGTGCCACCTAACCATTTCATCTTCTGTTGCTCCCTTTCCTTCTGCCCTCAATCTTTCCTAGTATTAGGGCCTTTTTCAATGAGTTGGCTCATCATATCAGGGAATTCCAGAAAAACACCTACTTCTGCTGCATTGACTATGCTAAAGACTTTGGTTGTGTGAATCAATAAACTGTGGAAAATTTTTAAAGAGATGAGAATACGAGACCACCTTATCTGCTTCATCATATCAGGGAATTCCAGAAAAACACCTACTTCTGCTGCATTGACTATGCTAAAGACTTTGGTTGTGTGAATCAATAAACTGTGGAAAATTTTTAAAGAGATGAGAATACGAGACCACCTTATCTGCCTCCTGAGAAGCCTGTATGTAGGTCAAGAAGCAACAGTCAGAACTGAACATGGAACAGCAAACTGGTTCAAAATTGGAAAAGGAGTACGTCAAGGCTGTATATTGTCACCCTGCTTATTAAACTTAAATACAGAGTACATCATGTGAAAAGCCAAACTGGATGAAGCTCAAGCTGGAATCAAGATTTCAGAGAGAAATATCAATAACCTCAGATATGCAGATGACACCATCCTTATGGCAGAAAGTGAAGAGGAACTAAAGAGCCTCTTGATGAAGGTGAAAGAGGAAAGTGAAAAGAGGGGTTTAAAACTCAGTATCAGCCTATGCTGCTCAAATTGACCCACCTCCATCAAAAGGTTTTGTCTGTCAGAGGCAAAGGAGATGAAGTCTAAGGGCAGAGTTAGGGAATCAGTGTCACGTACTTCTGCATTTGTGCTGGCCATCAACTTTCTGTCCAAGCATTCTTTCTGCAAACAGACGATAATGCAATTGATTACAGCTTTAATTTCTGATTTATAATCTTTCTTGTTTTCTACCATGTCACACTGAGACAGTATCAAATTTTCTCAGACTCATCAGCCTCTTGATAATTGACCATCTCTTGGATTTCTTCCATAGTTCATGTGAATCCCACCCTGTTGCTTAGGTTTAACTGCTTAACTTTAATAAGCAGTTGCTAGCGTAACTGTCAGTTGGAGCCCTAAGGTATGGTCCTCACACTGTACATTTCCCTAAGACAAAACAGTGTCTGACTCCTTTCCAGGTTCATACCACAGTGCCTGGCTCAGAGTAAGTTCTCAATAATATTTTAATTTATTTGAGTGGATTCATTCAATTGTTTATTTCACTCATGATGTTAAGTTCGCATGAATTTGAGGAATGCTCCTACCACTATTAAGTTGGTGCCATGCTAAATGACAATGAAAAAGAGCAGGATGGCATGGTCCTTTCCCCCATGTCTTCAGTCTTCCTTTTGTCTATAGAAAAACTTTGGCCAAAGAATATGTTTAATCAGAGAAGTGAGAAATTGCAGAAGCAAAGGAAAACAATGAGGACCAAATAACAATAGTTAAGTCATTAAACAAATTCAAGGACCTCTCGTTTCTCTTCAAAGGCTATAGATAATATTCTGAGCCGTATCCTTTGAGCTGCTTTGAAGATACTTAAACCCACCAGGTGGAAGGAGTTAAACACAATCACCAGACTGTAGCCATGACGTGAGCTGCCACAATTCCAAGAACTGGAAGAAACTGACCCTGGAACTGAAGACTACCTGTACTTGGAAAAATCAAGAAGTGGCCGATTCATGTTGATGTCTGGCAAAAAACCATCACAACATTGTAAAGTAATTATCCTCAATAAATTAATTAAACAAAAACAGATCAGATAACCGCCTGAGATTTCAAGATAGCCATCAGAGCAGCTGTTTCTGCACAGTCTTTTCCCTCAGCTGATAAAAGCTCAGTGATTGTTGGTGGGGGAGGGGGGAATTGGCATTTCGAGAGGAGTCCGATTCTCCCCAATCCCCATGCCATCCCAGTTGCCAACCTCCAAAATAAACCAAACTTTCCTTTCCACCAACCTTGCTTCTCTATTAGATTTTGAGCAGTTAACAGCCAGACCCCACTTTTGATAACGATAAGTTTGTCATTTAGTTTGCTATCTCAAAAAATAAAGACAACTACTAATGTTTTCAAATGAGGGAAGAAATCAATAATTGTGGTGGGGAGGTTATCATGGAATCAGTCATTTTAAGACAATTGTTCCCAAAGTGTGGTCTCTATGATAGTGCAACAGTATCACCTAGGAACTTTCTAGAAATGTGCCTTAAGCCCCTCCTCAGATCTATTGAATTAGGAACTCTAGGCGTGGAGCTCAGCAGCCTGTGCTTTAACAAGCCCTTCAAGCATTTTGGACGCACATTTTACCTTGGAGGGCCATAGTCCTTGGTTTTTCAAGACCTCACGCATGATTTCAGTGGTTCTCACTGAAGAGAGATAGGCAGCCACCTTAAGTCTCCTGCACACTGAGCCTGAGAGCGTATCAGATGAAAGTAACCTCCCACACAGCAGTCCCTGTGACGTGCCAGTCAGTTGGCGATTGTCTAGTACCATGCTGTACACAGAAAAGTGTGTCAGTCGCTCAAGTCATGTCCGACTCTTCGCAACCCCTGGTGACTGTAGCTCACCAGGTGTTAAGTTCGCATGAATTTGAGGAATGCTCCTACCACTATTAAGTTGGTGCCATGCTAAATGACAATGAAAAAGAGCAGGATGGCATGGTCCTTTCCCCCATGTCTTCAGTCTTCCTTTTGTCTATAGAAAAACTTTGGCCAAAGAATATGTTTAATCAGAGAAGTGAGAAATTGCAGAAGCAAAGGAAAACAATGAGGACCAAATAACAATAGTTAAGTCATTAAACAAATTCAAGGACCTCTCGTTTCTCTTCAAAGGCTATAGATAATATTCTGAGCCGTATCCTTTGAGCTGCTTTGAAGATACTTAAACCCACCAGGTGGAAGGAGTTAAACACAATCACCAGACTGTAGCCATGACGTGAGCTGCCACAATTCCAAGAACTGGAAGAAACTGACCCTGGAACTGAAGACTACCTGTACTTGGAAAAATCAAGAAGTGGCCGATTCATGTTGATGTCTGGCAAAAAACCATCACAACATTGTAAAGTAATTATCCTCAATAAATTAATTAAACAAAAACAGATCAGATAACCGCCTGAGATTTCAAGATAGCCATCAGAGCAGCTGTTTCTGCACAGTCTTTTCCCTCAGCTGATAAAAGCTCAGTGATTGTTGGTGGGAGAGGGGGGAATTGGCATTTCGAGAGGAGTCCGATTCTCCCCAATCCCCATGCCATCCCAGTTGCCAACCTCCAAAATAAACCAAACTTTCCTTTCCACCAACCTTGCTTCTCTATTAGATTTTGAGCAGTTAACAGCCAGACCCCACTTTTGATAACGATAAGTTTGTCATTTAGTTTGCTATCTCAAAAAATAAAGACAACTACTAATGTTTTCAAATGAGGGAAGAAATCAATAATTGTGGTGGGGAGGTTATCATGGAATCAGTCATTTTAAGACAATTGTTCCCAAAGTGTGGTCTCTATGATAGTGCAACAGTATCACCTAGGAACTTTCTAGAAATGTGCCTTAAGCCCCTCCTCAGATCTATTGAATTAGGAACTCTAGGCGTGGAGCTCAGCAGGCTGTGCTTTAACAAGCCCTTCAAGCATTTTGGACGCACATTTTACCTTGGAGGGCCATAGTCCTTGGTTTTTCAAGACCTCACGCATGATTTCAGTGGTTCTCACTGAAGAGAGATAGGCAGCCACCTTAAGTCTCCTGCACACTGAGCCTGAGAGCGTATCAGATGAAAGTAACCTCCCACACAGCAGTCCCTGTGACGTGCCAGTCAGTTGGCGATTGTCTAGTACCATGCTGTACACAGAAAAGTGTGTCAGTCGCTCAAGTCATGTCCGACTCTTCGCAACCCCTGGTGACTGTAGCTCACCAGGCTTTTCATCAGTTAAAAATCCATCCTAGTCATTATAACATCAGAAAAGAGGAGAAAAGGCAAAATATCACCAAAGTTTCATGAAGATGTCAGTTATCCCAGGGATGGAGAAGAGAGTCCATCTTCAGTCAGGCCTATTCAAGACAATTAAGAAAACATTCTCTAGGCATCAGACTCTGAGGAGCCTTGCTGGATGGCAGCTCATCCCAGCAGCAAGGGGATGGTGGAGACTCTTCGAGATGTACCTGCAAGGAATGAGGGCAAACGGCTCTGTCTTGAACGTGCGGAATGCGGGAAGGATCAGAGTTGTGTATCCTGGCCATGTCCCTGCCACATTTCTCAGATGCCCTCTGCTGCCTCTTTGGGTGACATATCACAGCCATCTGTGGTTAGAAGTAGCAAAAAGAAAACTTCTGAGTCAAATGCAGTCAAGAGAACTTTGCCCTATTTCTGGTGTGAATGGACAATTACTGCTTGCCCCAAATAGCCTTGCTTTAAATGCTGCCCTTGTGCAGCTATGATAGTGTCCCTTTTCCTTTCAAAAGTATCCCAGTTTTGACAATAAACTATGTGGCCATGGTAACTATTGCTCAAGTGCTCTTTGTTCTCCTCCTCTTTCTTCTTCTTCTATCTCTTTTTTCTTTCCCTCTCCTTCCAACTCTCCTTCTCTCTCCATATTTCCTGCCATCACTAAAGACATTTAATATCTGTCTTCCCATGTTCTCGAAACCTAGCTTCTAAGAGACACTGGAACAATCCACAATTGATCACAATACTCCTAGGGGTCATTCTTATGGATGATGGCATTGAAATCGTGCCCAGATACATGTGCCCAGCTTAAAGGAGTCCCTGGGATGAGATCTTAGATTCCAGCTTGTGTCCAGCTGTCCGGTCCCCAAGCCTTTAAATGACTTGCTTTCCCCAAGCTGAAAGGCTGTATAGGACCCAATCTTAGAACTGAAATTTTACCTGGAAAATGAATCAGGAGCATGCCCCATATCCATTCTTCCACTGCTCCTCAGACCTGGCTGGTTTTAGTACTCAAGTATTTGACTTCTAGCCCTTTGAAGACCATGTTGATCTATGACATCTCCGCCCTCTGAAAGATACAATCTCTGTCTCTCCCCCCCTTGCTCCATGTTCCAGTCTGCAGGTTGTCTGTCCTATGCATATCCAAGTGGTCTCCTAGAAAAGAAATGGAATCTAGAACATCATGAATCTAGGGAAACAACTAATCCAGAGACCATTCTCTGCCTGCAGGAGATCAGATAAGCCCATATTTCATGATCTTGAAAAGGCTGACATAACTCAATTTCTGTTTATTTTATATCTATAGCTTAGGATCCTTTAGAAAGCCTTGGAACATACACAGCTACTGTTCAGATAGCAGACAGAAATGCTCCAAGAACAATCAGCCTGCAACACTTAGAGCACAGGACCTCCAAATATCCAAAATAGTTGTGCGGAAATGGGGGTTATGAAATCTGAGGAGACCACCTAAGAATGCACTTCTGAAGAGTACAGCTTATCAACACCCAACCAGTAGAGTCTTAGAGTCCCATCCTTAGAGTCTTCCCATCCTTAGGGTCTTAGAGTCCCATCCTTAGGGTCTTAGAGTCTTCCC
The DNA here is from genome assembly GCA_006408675.1 of Madoqua kirkii. Taxonomy (NCBI): domain Eukaryota; kingdom Metazoa; phylum Chordata; class Mammalia; order Artiodactyla; family Bovidae; genus Madoqua; species Madoqua kirkii. Next base: position 5,238 of record SJYC01090855.1, on the reverse strand, counting down.
ATCCTTAGGGTCTTAGAGTGCACACTTAGGGAATGCAATGCACTGTAGTCAGAAGGAACTTTCCTAGATGCCTTGACCATAGCGAATGTCTGCATTGATTTACTCAAGTCCCACACTGGGACCACCTCCTCCTTACCACAACAAGGGCGTTTACCTATTTCCCACTGTGCTTGCGTGCTAAGTCTCTTCAGTCATGTCTGACTCTTGTGATCCCATGAAATGGAACCTGTCAGGCTCCTCGGTCCATGGGATTCTCCAGGCAAGAATACTAGAGTGGGTTTCCATTCCCTTCTCCAGGGGATCTTCCCAACCCAATATCAAACCCATGCTTACTGCAGTCCTGCATTGCAGGCAGATTCTTTACCCCTTGAGCCACAAGTGGAAAGAATCCACCTGCCAATGCAGAAGACACAAGAGACATGGGTTCAATCCCTGGGATGGGAAGATCCCTGGAAGAGGGCATGGTAACCCACCCCAGTATTCTTGCACAGAAAATTCCACAGGCACAGGAGCCTGGTGGGCTATGGTCCATGAAGGCGTGAAGAGTCAAACACGAATGAGCAACTGGACATGCACACACAGGATAGGAGCACCATGCATCTCTAAAAGGACATGCCCTTCTACTTTGATTCTTCACTTACTGGACATGGAATCAACTCATTCACGCCACTCTCACCAACCTCATTGGAAACTCTTCTGCCCAGATCACCTTCTGGTGAGTCAAAGGATAATCTTCCATTTATACCACACATTTTTGTTTTGTTTTGTTCCCTTTTATATCTTCCATTAAAAAAATACATTTGTACTGTATTTCCATACAGAGAACCACATGTGTTTCTACACACGTATAGATCAGTATCAATCTGTACTAGACAGAAGATGCAGAACAATTCTCAGACCCCAGAGCATTCTCTCGCTCTGCCCCGCTGTATTCAGACTCTCGCCACCCTGCCTCCAATCCATCGGCAGAGGTATTCCAGGGTGGCAAGAACATTTAGTATATCTATCAGCAGCACTTTTGAGTTTCTGTTGCTCTGCCTTCTCATCAGCACTTTCACCAAAACTCATTTTTTGCCAGCATTTTACAATGCAGATTCTGAAATATTACCAGCACCCCAAATCCCTGCTAGGGGCATCTTTTTTGTTTTTTTTAAATAATTATTATGTATTCATTTGGACTTCCTGATAGCTCAGTTGGTAAAGAATCCACCTGCAATGCAGCAGACCCCTGTTCCTTTCCTGGATTGGGAAGATCCCCTGGAGAAGGGATAGACTACCCACTCTAGTATTCTTGGGTTTCCCTTGTGGCTCAGCTGGTAAAGAATCCACCTGCAATGTGGGAGACCTGGGTTCAATCCCTGGGTTGGGAAGATCCTCTGGAGATAGGAAAGGGGACCCACTGGACCCCCCTCCAGTATTTTGGCCTGGAGAATTGCATGGACTGTATAGTCCGTGAGGTCACAAAGAGCTGGACATGACTGATCGACTTTCACTTTCCCATTACTTATTTCGCTGCATCAGGTCTTAGTTACAGCATTTGGAACCTTCATTGCCTCCTGTGGGATCTTTCTTTGTGGGGAATGGATTCTCTAATTGTGGCACGCAGGCTTCATTGTTCCGGGGCATGTGGGAGCTTTGTTCCCCAACCAGGGATCGAACCCACAACCCCTGCATTGCAAGAGAGACCCTTACCCACTGGACCATCAGGGAAGTCCTCACCTTATATTCTGATAAAGAAACTTTCTCATGAAATAGGAAAAGCCTGAAACATCAGTTTGCTAAGTACAGAGCACTTAGTGTACCGCATTAACCTGTTTTTCTCCAATATCCCAATTACTAATTCCCTTAGATATTCTCTCATATAATTTTATCCATTTTTTCTGATTGTTTAAAATCAGCTTAAACTCTTAGATTATTTTGGAAACTTTTAGCTTGATTTTTAAAATGAAAACTTACTTGTTATTAGGTTAATAGCATCTTTGCTGAGACTGATTTTGTGCTTATACCTTTTAAAAATATAAATGAATTAAACAATTATTTTCATGTTTCAAATTAATTGCAATTCTCTCTTCATGGCATTTTCCAACAACATTTCAATAATACTTCTTTGATTTGCTATTATAATTTGAAAAACTCATATCTCAAATTAGTTAAGGAAATCACATTATTTGCTATTTGTAATCCGCTTCTTTTATTGCTAGATACATAATATGTACTAAGTGACATTTTTCTTTTGGAAAGTTCAGAAAATAAAGGCTCTTTTTTTTTCAGAGGAGGGAGATTATATTAATGATATAATCAATATATCATTAATACCTAATCCTAACCATATGATCTGCCATGTTTAGCTTAAGAATTGCTGATGACTTGATAAGAGTTAGAGATTCGGGGAGTTTGTCTTCACTTTTCTGTTTTCCAGGAGTTTGCCCTGCAGAGCTCAGCTGGCGTGTCAGCTTGGAATCCTGACTTCATATCTTTTCTTCAGTCAGACAACCACTTCCTGCTTGGCCTCTGTTTTCCTCCAAAGAAAACTGGAAAAACATGCCTTAATGGGAAAAGCAGGATAAACGTGGAGCCTCCTGTGTGTCTCTCTCTTCCCAGAGACAAAATCACGCTGGTCCTGCTTCAGCTGTTTTCTTCCCATGAGCTCTAAGAGCTGTTTTATGTGGAGTTGTCAGTGGAAGGTTCAGTCTCATTCAAAATCATCCATCTGTCCCCAAATCAGAAATGTGCAATGCTCAGTATGTTTCATCTGGCGATTTAAAGTATCCTGTGCTAAAAACTGTTTCTTTCAAATTCTGCTTTGCCATACTTCCTCCCCAAAACCTAAATGTGTAATAAACCTAAATCTGTAATAAACCATGGTGCTTTGAGACTCGTTTATAAAAATAAATGTAACATCATCTTTTCTTCTTAAATTTCAGAGTTCTATTTAACTGCCAGGTACTTGATCTCTTAGGTGACTTGGAGTCAATGTGTTTTCACTTCATGACCTATAATTTTTAAGAAGTTAGGAAAAGAAAAAGAGAGTGTCACATGGTTTAGTGAAACCTGAGATTAGAGAAAAACAAGATGGATGGTGTGCCCAGTTGCACTTTTCCTAGCTATAGTTTCATCATTTGTAAAATGGAAAAATAAATTACTCTCTTTTTGCATTGTTTATGGTATGGGCACTAAGATGCTTGTAGTACCTCTGTCTATAGGAGCAAAAGTTTTAAAATAGTAAATAAGCTTCAATTAATAAGCCTATGACTGAATAAATTAAGGTATATCTAGAAGATGAACTAGTATGCTGCCTTTAAAAAGAATATACCTATGCCACTTGACTTAAGGGCTTGTTTTGAGACATTAAATGGGAATACAGAGATGTGAATACATTTTTTAAAATATGTGAATGTGGGCACACGTATTTATACATTACACTGGGGAATGTCCTGTAGGGGCAAGTGTTTTGTTAGCAAGAGTTCCCTGGAAGCCCAGGGACAGGGAAGGGTAAGGTAGGCTGACATGGAGAAAGAGAAGAAGGGAAAGACAAGAAAATCAGAGGACCCCCCCCCCAAAAAAAGAGATTTATTTCAAGAGATGCATTATGTGATTATAACTTTTATAAAATTTTACTTATAACTTAAAATTTTATCATTTTATTTACAACTTTATAGGAATTAATTTTAAGTGTAGATTTTTCTTTTTTAATATTTATTCATTTGATTGTATTGGGTCTTAGTTGCAGCACAAAGATCTTTCATTGCAAGGCATGCACTCTCTAGTTGTGGTATAAGAAGGGTTGACTCTTCAATCCTAAGGTAGATGACTAGTATTAGTGTAAGTTATTTAATAAAGTACCTGAGTTATGAAAGGCCATTAGAGATGAATGGAGTAGATCCTAAACTTGCAAAGAATAATGCTCACATTACTTACAAACCAAGGCATCTTTTTATTGAAGCATAATTTACAATAGTGTGTTAGTTTCTGGGGTACAGCAACGTGATTTAATTATATACACATACAATAGTTTGTATCTGCTAATCTCAAGCTCCCCATCCATCCCTCCCCCTTGGCAACAGCAAGTCTGTTCTCTATGAGTCTGTTTCTATTTCACAAATAACTTCATTTGTGTCCTATTTTAAATTCCATATATATGATATCTTTTGGCATTTGTCTCTCTCTTTATGACTTAGTTCAGTCAGTATGATAATCCCTAGATTCATCCACACTGTATAAATGGCATTATTTCATTATTTTGATGGCTGTGTAATATTCCATTGAATATATGTACCACATCTTATTTATCCATTCATCTCTCAGTGGATGTTTATGTTGTTACCATAGCTTAACTATGATAAATACTTCTTCCATGAACACTATATCTTTTCCAATTAGGGTTTTGTAAAAAGTCCTGGTATCTGCGTCAAGATAATTCTACTAAGTTTAGTAGACCTCCTGGCCTGATATCAATCTGCCCTTTAGCTCCAATATTCTGCATATTCAATTTAGTTTTAATGTTCTTCTTATAAATTTTGACAATGGAACAGTCAATAATTCAGAGCAGATATCTTTCTACAATGAATTCCTTCTTTGTAATCTATTCTTTGGTTCCAGATGAATGGTTGTCTAAAGATTTTCAGTGAATGAATGAAAATGTTTGAATGAATGTTTAATATGTGGACACAGGTATAAACTTAACTTAATTGCTAAATTATACTTCCTTGGATTTATACTGACATGCCCTTAACTTGCTTAAATCTTTCCAGTTCTTCTCCCACCACTACAATTTCTTTATAAGTTTCAAATAGCTGTTTGGATAAATAATTCCCCAAAGAACATGGCTGCCGCTGAACTTTGGGAGTTTCTAGATTGCAAGGCAGTCAGCAGTTCCATGTGAAAGATCAGCTATGACTAAGGAGAGGTGTTTGTGCCTGGCGCGGCAGGCCAGCAGCACTGTTCAGCCAGTCTTGTGTGAGGACACCACATACCTTACCCACCTAACCCATAATGCATTTATTTGCACTCCTTATAAAGGTTGGTGAGAACCTAAGTCCATGCTGAGATTTGCTAAGTGACATTTGACCTTTCAGCTCTAATATTTGGAATGATGTGTGCAGTAACGTTAAAGATGTGTGGCGGCATGATATGTGAGCCGGTAATAAAACTGATGAATTGCAACTGCTAATAATTACTGAACATATTTTACATTTGTTGCTCTTAGTTAAAAGTCCTGTGTATTAAAAAAATGTGATT